>APFE030420665.1:0-33353 GCA_000404065.3 Pinus taeda
TTTTCCATTAGCGCGGGTCCACAGTGTCTAACCCGCGCCAATGGCTCAGTTCCTCCAAAGAGGGCGCACCCATGGACGTGCTGTCACAGAACAAAGCCCGCACCACCCAAAATTGGTCATGATTTTTGGCCAGCGCGCACTGAAGTGTTTTTTCCTCCATTACTCATGCAGTTCTCTGGGGAAAAATCCCATGGAAGTGATCGAGTGTCGTCTTTTTCATCCATGACAACCCAGTCTTAAGGCTATTCTGGGACAATGTCAAATCTTCAGTAAGTGTCCGGATACAATGAATACTTCCTCCTCCTCCATCTATAAATAACTGTCACCCTGCATTGAACCAGCTAGTTTTTGAAGTTTTGCAAGAGCTAAGGTGAGCTAAGATTATGCTGGATTGATAGTAAGAGCTGAGAGAGAAGTTATGCTGTCGAAATATTGAGAGAGGAAGTCACTTTGCAAGGCATGTTTAGCTGCTGACCCAATTGGAGGAGATTTCAACGTCAAGCCTATTTGGTTGTAATTCTTCTCTTCTTTTATTGAATAATGAACGACTGTCATTATGGTTCCACTCACATATTCTTCTGATGATATTTGAGTTATATCCTGCTTGACTGATATATAATTGCATGATATTGGATTTTACGCTTGTGTTGGATTGTTCTTTGTTTGTGCAGGTGTCCATGCGTGGAACGTAAGGATAGTGACCGACCAAAGCTAAAGGACAGGAGCGACGTTTCTTCCACGACAAATAGCGTTGGATTCCAGATAGATCTTTCTGATCAACCTTTAAATTACGCAATTAGGAACTTGCGTGCAACGTGTATGATTGTTGCTAGACCCCTGTCGGGCTAGTGGGATCGCCTCTGTCCGCAGAGGGGATTTACCAACTCAACACTCCGCATGGCAAGTTTTGCAGTGTCCTCGACGGTCATTGGGTTCGCTTGATTTTTCATGTGCATGTTTCTCCTTTGCTTGTACTTTGGCATGCTTAACATGTTTGTCCATTCACGAAAATATCTCCTCACATGTTTGCTGGTCTTTCCATCCATGAACATATCCTTGCATGATCGTCAATTTGCGAACACATATTCGCATGTTCGTCCATTCAGGAACAGATCTTCTTGCATGCATTGTTTATGCTTCCGTTCATAAACACATCCTTTTGCATGTACTTTCCTTGTTCATCCCATCCATCATGCGTCATGTTTGTTCATGTAACTATATCTGCAATCAGTCATGAAAAGATGATATCAAATCCATAAACCTCATAGTCTACCATGATGCATGATCGTTCGCTTCTGGATGCAGGTGACCGGTAGAGAGGACAAGGTTGTGAAACTACACAGGCAAAGTTTCAAGCTGGGATGCAAGATCCGGGCACTAGTGGTGAAAATTGCATAGAGGTCACTAGGAGATTAAGATAGACAATCCAGATCAGTAGTGACTATCCGTGGGATTTGGCTCAATTGGAGGGTAGATCTTTGCAATTTCTGGATGGAAGCAGTTTGGGCAGCAGAGGGCATTAACAGCAAAAACTACACAATTCGTAGAGGGTGTTGGTTATAGGCTGCGGAATGGCTTGGCAGCAAAAACTACACAATTCTTGGAGGGAGCTGGCAGTGGGCTGCAGGGTTGTTAGAGACAAAAATTGTGCAATTTCTAGGAGGCTGACTTGCTAAACACCTCTGTGAAGTTTTTGAGTTGAGAGGGATGTTGGGCTACTAATGGGCTTGCTTAAAAATATGTGCAGCTTTTTGGGTGAGCAACCAGTTGGATGACTGGGTGACTGGCTGGAAACACTATGCAATTCTAGAGGGAAGACTAGGAGAGATAATTAGTGTCTGTCCGACCTCTCTGTGCATTTTTCTCAGTCAATGGAGAGGACAAGGTCTGCAGCTTCTGCGCAATTTTTTAGGGGAGTGGATCCTGGGGTTACTACTCGGTCAAACTCTTTGGTTAACCAGCAGGAGGGTTGGTTGGTCAACTTGTAGGTAGCACAGATTGAAATGGTTTGTTGGAAACTTCTGCATTATTCTGGGTGATAGTCGATCAAGCCGATCACAGGGTGGAGGTTTGCCTGTTAGAAGGTGATCCGGTCATTGTAACTTCAACAAAAATACTAAGTGTGTGAGCAAGTGAATTTTTGCTTATGCGACCTTAGGAACACATACTCAACATGACCTGATGACAACATGCCTCACACCATCAAGACAACATATACTCAACATGACTGATCGACGGTGCAAGCGACAAGCGCGATGCTTGTGATGGATCATTGCATGACTATGACGACGCTTGCGCGACAGTGCATGCAACATTGTTTGTGAGTGCGATAGATGTGTACATGGTGAACGCAACTCAAACACAACCTTCCACATCACCAAAACAAGGTCGCAAGCATTACATAGAAATCAACATGTGGAGGACGAGAGTTGGTCGAACAAGTGAAAAAGAAGGAAGACATGTAGAAGAAACACATGAGATGACTTTTCATGTTTGCGCACATGCAGGTTACTATGGACAGGATGTATGACAATGACAAGTAGTCCTGCAAACTCAACTAAGATGTGCACTTCGGAAGATGTTCTTTACTTACCATACTTAGCCTCAAAATGATCATGCATCCGACGAAATTTGCATGGGGTCTTGATCTTTTCCATTACTCGGTTCCTTGGTCCTTCTCCTTAACTCCTTGGAATTGATTTCAGCATGTCAACTTTTCTTGTAGTCACTGAGAGGTAGATCTATGCAATTTCAGCGGACAATGACTGCTACTGGAATGAGGCCCCAGGAGGCCTATCTACACAGTTTCTGCATGCAAGACTGACAAGACAACTTGGAAAATACTGCGCAATTTTAAGGCTCAAAGCACTACTGTGGGACAAGGGTCCCGGGAGGACACCTCTGCATAGTTTTTGAGTGTCGTGTAGCTAGACTGCTCTATGCATTTATGGAGAGTAGTGCTAGCTGGGGCCTCTGCAGGCAGTAGGGTTTCAGCAGGCAAGGGAGGTTGGTGTCTCTGCACACTATGAGGTTTCAGTGGGCAAAGGAGGAAGCTTGATGGTTGCAAAAGAAAAGCTCACAATTTTGGGAAGCTGGATGAGGCTAGGTTGCTTGGTAAAATGGGTAAGTGTGAGATGAGTGAAACATATGCAAACATTGATAAGACTCAATTATGATCACACACATGCACTTTGTGACACAACATAGACCATCCATAATACATAAGACATATTTTTCTTGATGCAACAACCTTCATGGCGTGAGTGGATGAGGTGAGTGTGAAACATGTCTATGTGATGACAACCACTCATACGCATACATTTCTCTTGAAGCAAGATAACATTCCCCTTATATGACAAACAACAACCCCTATGCCCAAATATGACACATGTTGCATGAAGATGAGAACACGGACAACTCTTAAGATCCAGGAGGGGAGATTGAAATCATCAACTTATCAACAAGTGACCAAGCATAATCGATCGCAGGATCTAAGGTAGGCTCAGAAATTTGCATGCAAGCCAAAATTTTGGAGGGTGGTTGTAGCCACTACAACATGTCCCCATCATGAAAAAGTAGGGTACGATTAGAGTATGTGTCAAATATCAGAACGTAAACCTTGATTTTCCTAAGGAAAATTATTTGACCCCATTTATCGATCAAGTCATTGAAAATTGTGTCGTTTAGTCTCATTGAGCTCAAATATGAAGCGATCTATTTATCCCATTCGGAAGATTCTCATTTTACTTCCTCAATAAATTGGGTTGATCATTCCCAATATTTGTGTTCCTCCTTTGATCCTTTCATTGGTACATTCCCTACCAATTAAAACATCATAGAGATTATGATATCTAATGAGGCACCTTGGGACAATAGTCATCCTCATTCCTTGTTACATGAATATATTGAGAATAACCTTGATGATACTTATTCACCCAATTTTACAACAATTTTCAAGGATTTTGTTTCTATTCATGACGTAGATTCTGAGAAGAACCCATTGAATATCAAAGATACCATTCCTCTTAATATCTCAATTAAACCTGGTGTTGATGAAAATGTTCATATTGGTGCATCTTGTTCTCCTAGAGAGATAAAGACCTACAAATCCCTTTTTCAAGAATTCTAGGATACCTTTTCTTGTAAATATGAGAAAATGACAAGTATCAATCCAAATATCATGGTTCATGAAATCAAAACCTATCTAGACACTAAGCCTGATCGACAACGTTTGCATCTAGTACATCCTAAAAATGTCGTCACAATTAAAGTAGAGGTTGAAAAACTTATACTTGCTAGTTTTATCTATTTAGTTCCTCTCACCAATTAGGTTTCAAACACTATCCCCATCATGAAAAAATAGGGTACGATTAGAGTATGTGTCAACTATTAGAACATAAACCTACTTTTCCTAAAGACAATTATCCAACCCCATTTTCAAATTGTTGATAATTGTGCCATAAGTGATTTTTTTCATTTATGGATGGTTTTTTTGGCTACAATCAGATCAATATACTCCCTTCGGATCAACACAAAACTACTTTTATTTGTCCTTCAATTACTCTCTCTTATCATAAACTCCCCTTCAATCTGAAGAATGTAGGTGCAACCTTTCAAAGGGCTATGAATAATTCCTTTCACGATATAAAACAGATAGTGCAACCCTATTTGGACTACTTAACTACTCATACCAAGTGGTGCAAAGATCACCCAATGCATATTAGGAAATTTTCTTACGTTTTTGTCATTATAATGTCATATTAAATCCACAAAAGTGTGTTTTCTATGTCCAATCTAGTAGGTTGCTCAGATTTGTTGTCTCAAAACAAGGAATCTCTATTGATCCTCTTAATGTCCAGGAAATTCTCAATTTGCCTACACCTTCCTTGCTCATTCAGCTACAAATACTTCAAGGGAAGGAAAACTTTATATGGATATTCATTCCCAATTATGTAGATCTTATGAAAGAGTTCCCTTCCATTTGGACGATACAACCCAGAAAGCCTTCGACGCTCTAAAATATGTCTTGGTTTGAGCATCATTATTGTATCCACCTAATATAAATGCAACTATTTCATGTACCTTTTCATTTATCCTGATCGATTCATTTGATCCATGGTATGGAGATATTCTGATTGGTCTCAAGGCCCAAACTTTTCGTCTTAATACCTCTCGCTCTGATCAGCGAGGAGTTCAATACCAAGCCAAAACTTGTATCATCCTTGCTGACTCTTTATATTGTCATGGTGTCGATACAGTTTTTATACGGTGCCTCAATCATGATGAGGTCAAGAAAGCTTTCAATGAATGCCACGTTAGAGCATGCAACAGACATATCTCTAGCTATTCCACTACTCAAAAAAAATTGCGAGCTAGCTATTTTTGGCCCACTATGTTTCAAGATTTCATTCTCACTATCTAGAAATTCCATGATTTCCATATTTACAATTGCAAAACCCATGCTCCACCCACTCCCTTGCATCATGTTATCACCATTGGACCATTTTCTAAATGGGGCATTGACTTTATGACATGTAAACCTTGTTTTCTTGGGGGGTATGGCTACATTATTGTGGTTGTGGATTATTTTAATCAGTGGGCCAAAGCGATGCCTACATACACTAACAACAAGGAAAAAAACTCTATTTTCTCTTCAAACACATCATTTCTAGGTTTGGTATACCACAAGCCATTGTCATATACCATGGAAATCATTTTTGCAACTACATGATGAGTAAGTTGACTACCAAGTTAGGCCTTCAACATGATAGCTCAATTCCATATTACATGCAGGAAAAAGGGAAAGTAGAAGTTATTAACAAATTTTTGAAAATGATGTTGCAACACATGAGAGGGATTCACAAATTGAATTGGCACATAATTCTCCTTTCTGCCTTGTGGGCATACCGAACCTTAGGTTGAACCGTGACTAGATTCATGCCCTTTCAATTGGAGTATGGTCTGGAAGTGCTTCTCCCTATAGAGTGTGAAATTCCATCTTCGAAACTTTTTTTCAAGCTCCTTCCCATGAATTCCATAAAAGAAGAGAATTTCTTACATCTATATCATTTAGATGAAACCTAATGTCATGGCGCGATGGAGAATGAGGGCCATAAGAAACACATTAAAGCACAATATGACAAGAATGTTAAATTGTGTGCCTTCTCATATGGTGATTTGTTTTTATTATATGATCATGAAGTTGATAATCCTGGATTGGGATGGTTTGAACCAATGTGGTTAGGCCCTTATATAGTTAAATTTGTTCTTGAGAAAGGAGCTTATGAACTTAATGATAGCACAACACAGAAATGGGTTGTACCTAAAGAAATATTATGCTTAGGTCATATTTGCATGGTCACTGAGTGTATTGTGTTCGCAGTCTGTTTGCTTTGGATTTTCCTACCATCTTTGTTAATCTTGCTTTGCATTTTCTTTTAATATATCGGTGCTCCCTCAACCATATGTTGGTTATGGTGATGGCATTAGTCGTAGTACTCAAAATATTTCCTCCGTAACATGGACTATTTATGCTCCTAATGGCAAGTGAGTGAATTTATAGAGGATTTGTATCAGTCACCCAATCAATAAACATCGCTACATATAGCGCAGTGATCGAAATTTTGTCTGACTTTATTGCTCACGGCTTTTTCATTTTAGTAGTCAAACCTTACTCACAACTCGTAGTACTACACTTGAATAACATCTATTCAGTATGAATTCCAACTATGTTAAGAATTTTTTTAAGGGTTCTCCATTAGGAAAGATATTTTAATACATAAAATATCAACACATTCCTAGAATCCTAAACACATTAGTTGATGCATTAGCGAATCATGTTTTAGACAAAAATTTGCAACACATGTAAATAAAATTCAATTCACATCAGACTTTTAACAATATTATAGAGCAGATAAGGAGGAGTGATAGACAGATAATTGTATATAACTTTGGTTTTACAAAACATTTTGTTTGAAACACATATGGACACATGGCCTATCATATCAAAAATACATGTAGTCAAAACTGGCTCTAAGGCCTCCTAGTAGACTAGTCCCAATGGTGATCATGATAACGAACAATTCCCTGTGAAATATTGCACAGCAACTAACTAATACAATTGGGCACTCGAATAGTGTAACATTGCAGTGTCATAGGGATCTAATTGAACCTAGTATCTGGTATCATATGGGTCAACCCCTCGACATGACGCTCGAATTATGTAAGGATCTCATCTAGATCAAGGTCTTGTATCTCTTCCTCTGCTCTTGCAACCACTTGTTCCCCAATCTGTGCATGTAACAACTCTCCTTGCCCCTGAATATATGAATGGTCCATTGGTCGAACGGGTCTAACTTTTGCATGTAAAAATAAATAGTTATCCTTGGATATATGAAAAAATAACAGAAATTGTAAAACCCAGAACTAAAAAATGTTCAAAATGATTTTGGGTTACCTATGGGACCCCATTTCTCTCATTCAAGTAGCACAAGCTCTGTCTCTCTGTGAAAATATTCTCTAACATATGGGTAGTCATCAATCAAGATAAATTGCTTCCACAACCACTGAAATAATGTAGTTGTGAAACTCATGGAAGGACATGTCGGGACGTGAATTCGAATTATCTCCTCTTCCATGGATCCCTGGGTTCGAGAAGCTTAAGTGAAATATATTGAGAATGGAGTAATTGAATCCTCTCTAGGGAAAATGATATAAGGATGGAACCATACCCAAATTTATTTAGCCTCCCATCCTTGACTCTATTGAGCTACTCCATATTCACCAAGACCCCCTCACACCAATTTAATAGAGTCGGTTCAATACACCTAATGTGTATTTCATTTGGGACTTGTTTTCCAAATGCGAGTTATCTCTCCTAACCAATATTGCTATAATGAAAAGTATTGTCCTGAGAGGCATTCAGACCACATCCTTTATCTCAATTTTCCCATATTTTTTTGGCTAGGAACGTGGACCATGGTGAGTAGCAATATAGTCTTTCAAAGTCTCACCACCCCATCGTGCAACAGGTAATACAGAGGCGCTCCCCCCCCCCCCCCCTTAAAATACCGATCAGAAAATATATAAAATCCACCTGTATCTCAACAATATGTGCTCCAAGTCTGAAGCACAGTGCCTGAATGTCCCATGCCCTAACTAGATACTCCAATAATTTCATCTGAGCTCTCATGCTAGGAATCCGAAAGAACTTGAGAAGACCACAGTTTCTCAAAGATTGAATAATTACTGGAACATTAGCAACATCCATCTCTTAGGTATCATGTTCTCTTTCTCACCAAATTAAGGACATTTTACTCCGGCAGACACCTGTGACATCATTGTAAAAACTATTAGAACAAATATCATGCAAAAAATTGGGCAAAAATTGAGTAAAAATAAAAATTCATTTTTTTGGTTTATGCCTAGTGCACCCAGCTAAAGCGAGAGAGATAATTACAGCACAAACTCCCTATTTTGGGAGGTGCATTGAAGCTCTTCTCCCTATCTTAATCCTTTTGGCCTATTTCACTTTTTGACATGTTAGAGGTGCATTGGAAATAGGGCACATATATAAATCCCAAAAGCTCCAAAAACATAAAAAAAAAAATATTGCATGAAATCAAAAAAGGAAACTGTGAAAAGAAAGAGAAGGGTAAAATATCCTAACTTGAATTGACGACACTCAAAATCATCCATCAGATTAGCCGTAATCAGCTGTTGAAGTTTGGGGGAAAAAAGCACCAAGAGCACATTCCCCAAGAGGTAAAAATCATATTACTTTTTGTCTATTTATGGTCAATTTCATAATTATTTTATTATATTTTACTATTTTGACCTAATTTTACCATTACTGCATATATGTTTAATGTTTTGATGGTTTTCTGAGCAAATCAAAAGTTGTTTGAAGGATCTAATAACATTTTTAAGTTGGAAACATGTCATTTTGAGAAAGGAGAATACATTTGTCAATGTTTTGGGCTCTATAAAATCATCAAAAAGGATCCCCCTAAAGTACTCTTTCAACTCTTTTCAAACTCCCTAAACATGAAATGGTCGTCAATCACTTGTCTTTTTGAACTCGTTAAAGTAATGAAAATATGGTTGTCGAGTAGAAGTTTAACCTTTTTCTAGATTGGGATTGACTATTTACAAAAACGGAATACCTTATTCGAGCATGGATAAGAGGTTCTCTTGAGTATCATTACCCACCTCTTCGAACTCAAGAGGTTATTTATGAAAAATAAAGCTTTGGAGTTTTCTTTTTCACCTATTTTTCAAACTCTCTAAACAAGAAAAAGAAGTCGAGTTACACCTTTGCTCAACTCATAAAAACATCAAACAATGAGGGACTCATCAAACATGACGAGACCGAACGACTCCTTCTCATGGTTTGTTAAAAATACTTAGAGGGATTCATTTGAAGGATGAAAGTACATATCAAGCATATGTTATACTCCTCAAGCTTATAAAAAATAAAGAGGTATTGGTCAGAAATGACTGGGAAATTGGGAAAATAGGGTACTTAACCTATTAATGGCAGTGAGTCGCTCTTGAATGTGACACTCTTCCACTTCATCTCTATCATTGTTGGGTTGTGAAAGTTTCTTGCCTCTTTGGTTAATCATACCATATTCAAAACCCTTCATCATTAGTTTTGGGTCCATGCTACGAACTACATTAAGTGTTGTCAATATGCTCAAGATAATTCCGTTAGTTGACATCTGCTGTGACACTCCTAAGCCTTTTTTCACACTTCAAAATTCTTTACATCAACATCATTCCATCTCAAATCTTGATACTCGTTTCATGTCATTGACGAGGGATACATCAAGGCCCTCTTGTGATGGTCACTTCATGTAGACATCAACTCATTATCCAGGAGTTGACTTAGAAACTCTCTTCAGTACCTTGGGTCTTGCATACATCAATGACAAGTTTCCTCTCTTTTGGCGATGGGTTTTCATCATTGGCCTTTGACTAGAATATTTTATGTGGTATTTGACTTCAACTCATCTATTCACACCATATGGATTGTACTGTAGTATATTGAGAACCATTAACATCGTTGGTGGTTTCTCTCACATCTATTAATGACTTACATCATTAGCCAGTGATTAGATGGTGTCTACCATGTTTGACATTTTCTCATCTATTCACATGGTTAGGCTCGTACTTTTGAATGATCAAGTGAACGAGATAGAAGAACTTGGATTTAGTTTCATCCATTTGAGTTGCAATTTGGGGATTAATACAAGATAGTAATCTAGTATGATTCCACACTTTATCATCAGTGGATGAAAATTTTGATCATTTTACATGTAATATGGGCGTACATGTTGAGCATGGGTATGCCTCCCTCAATAGTAATATTGTTGTCTATTCTAGAAAGAGCCTTGGATGCTACAAGACCAGATCCTAGAACATCTAGATCTTAGGTGTCTCAGATAGTTCTTCAAAGACTAGAGACATCACATATATTTCTCTTATACACACATATACATATGTCATAAACAAAATTTGGTTGGTTCTTTCATCAAAAGACATAGTCCATGTATTCCTTGGTACATTTTCATACATATGTAACACACATAAATATTTATGATAACTTGCGAAGGCCGAGCAGTTCAAGGACTTACAGCTTAACTTGCTTTAGTAGAGTGATATGATGGAAGATAAAGAGAAAGGTTAACTCATCATATAGAGCTTGAAAAATCAAGAATACTATACTTCTCTGAGTTAGGAAAGACATAATGGATTAGTGAGGAATGGGTGTAATGATTCATGGAGTGAAATTTAAAGATTTAGTTTTGAAGATTCAAACAGATATATGCATTAACACGTTAATACAAATGAACCTATGAGAGCACATGAAATTCTTCTGGCAACTACAATAACATGAATTTAGAGAGGAAAAATGAACATAATGGAATTTAAACACATAGATAACATATTGTAGTACTAGAATGAGGAATCACCACGATTTCATTAACATTATGGATTTCAGATTTCTGTGGCTTGAATCTTTTGAATAATTTACCGAAGAATCCACAGTTTTATCATTTTTGAACCGACGTTTCGAATCCCAAGTGGGATCCATCTTCAGGATGAGAGAATGATGATGATGATGATGGGATCCATCTTCATTAACATTATTGAGAGGTACATGTCTCAAAGTCACACATTCTCCAAAATAACATAGAGTTTCTTCTTTCAGATTCTGAACCAATTTTCCTTTTTTCAGGAATGTATATATACCCCAAAAAAAATCCTCTAAAGCATAGGTCGTTAAGAAGATATTCCTTCTTGATCTTCATCATCATTATGAAAGTTAAAAATCAAAATTTGAGCATGCCTAAAGGCACCACTCTCTTAAACATAATAAAACGTCTTATTAAAAGCATAATAAACATAAGGTAAAAAAAACAAAAAAGCAAAATCAAAGGACATCAATGGTGAAATAAACATGACATTCATGGTCAACAAGATGACATAGATGCTTCGTGGAAGCTTCAAAACCCTGTGGGCACACCATTTGAAGCATAGAGGATTAAAAAATTGCTCTCATCCCTGCCACATGGCTAGAGTAGGAGGTGGAATATAACTAAATTGTCGGTAGTGGATTCGAAGATTGATCACCCCAACATAATCGAGTTTACACTGAGAAATACTTTAAATTATCTCGATAAGGTTAAATTCTTTCTCTAAGAAGGTAGTAATGGTCGTTCCTTTAAGGACTATCATTCTTTCAGGAGTTGCACCTGTCCCTACTCTTAACCTTAGTCAATTTCTAATTATACACCTGTTGTGTGATAAAATCTCCATTTTCTCCCCACCAATTAGGTAACCCAGCCTCTAGAAGTTGATTGAACATGACATCAAAGCTTGACACTCCTTCTGTAGCATGGCCAAACTTTGTTCCGCCTTAGCCCTGGCTTCCTCTTTAGATATAACTTTATAAATCTCAACTACTATTTCCATTCTATCCTATATATCAAAGGCCTTAGCTCCTTGATCGTTCTCTCTGTCAAAAATTGAATGTACTCCTTAGCATATTGGGAGTTGGTAATACTGGTTTTCTTGTCGCCTTGGAGAGAAAGGGAATATTCATTGTATATCTTTGTCTTATCATGTATCAGAGCTACTTCCTCTCAGCATTGATCAACTTCCTAGATGATCTTGTCCCACACTCCTTGCCTGGCTTCTATGAGGGCCAAATTTCCTTTTAGTTTGATCTTCAACTCCTTGATCTCTTGAGTTTCACTATGCGACTCTTTTGTGAGCTTGTCAATGTTCGAATTTTCTGCTTGGAGACAACCTGGAGTTGTCTCTCTTTCTAGGGCACCTAGACTTTGGCTTCATCTAACTCCCTTTGAACTCTCCCCAACTCGTTCTCATAAAGTTTTAGTTTTTTTAATGCCTTAGTAAGGCAATCAATGGGGTTTAGAGGATCGTCTTGGACAAGTAGAGTACATACATGAGAATTGATCCAGTTAGGTAAATCATCCACCATTAGTTGTAGGGCTTCAACTCTTTCTCTACTTGCATTCAATTCTCGTATTACCACCTCCTTTTCCTTTTCACTTTGGCTTAGCATAGGGGTTTTCATATGCTCACCTCTAGTTATCTTTAGCTTCCTTCTCAATATTATGTTCTTCATCCTAGTTTCCTTTAGTACTGTTGTTGCTGCTGCTTCATCTGCAATATCCAGTCCCATTTTCATGATCAGTTCTTTATAATACTCCTTTTGTTTGAAGAGAGCACGAGACTTGATCTTCTCAAATTTTACACTCTTGACGATCTTGTCTATGTTATCTTAGGCCTGATCAATATTCATTTGATTCTTATTTATGTCATTGTAAAATATTTCACCTACCTTCCTATGTAGGTTGACCTTATCCACCAGAGGGATATTTTTCAAATCAAGAGACACATCTAGGTCCTGAAACTAGGAACCTGAAGGTAGGGTTTAGATAGATGGGTGCTTCAACCTAATTATCATATTTTCATTCTCTAGATCCATTGCAACTAATAACCGAATGTATCGAGGGGTGATCTACAAAGTCATGTCTTTATGAATCTTCTCCTTTGCCCTCTTGTTTCTCAGTTGGATGTTCTTGCCCTGTTCCCAACCTGTTCGTATTGCATAAATACTTTCCTCATACTTTGGTATGGCTACCTCAGTCGAGGATGTTATTGAAAATTCTAGAGGTATTTCCAAATTAACCTGAAAGACCAAGTTCTCAGACACTTTCCTCTGGAATTGGATTCTTGGTTCTTCCTCTTCTTGTTCTTGTTAATATTCCTCTTCCTGTCCTTGCCCTTAACCTCTAACCCTTTTATGAGTTGATCCTTCTTCCATGTCAATTGTCCCTGAAGTGTCAGCAGTTCTCTTTTATGTCGTATCCATGCTAACTGGGGACTCGGTATCTGTCTGTAGTAAGAGGAGAGGAATAAAAGTTAGCTTTCCATTCGACCTCAAGCTTAGGATCATGCACATAAGTTAAGACTTTAATCTTTTCCCTTCTCCGAGCAAAGAGACCTCAGGGATCGTAGTGCCATATTTGACCTTTCTCGGATTCCATGGCTTCAAGCATAGCCTCAACTATTTTGAAGGCATGCCTTGTGTTTATTACAAAAGGACCTACCAGCTATCCCATTTTGAAGATGTAACCTTTCTTGGTTCGTACCAAGTGTAGCAGGTCCACATTGAAGATTTTCCTAATAAACTCGAGGGCGAACACCCTCATTGGTAGGAACATTGGAAAATGATAGGGGGGAAGCTCGCACCCACAAACTTGGATATCTGTACAGTCCTCATAGAGGTACCAATCTCTAATGGAAACTTTCTCATGGAGTTGGAGGAGTTCATTTTTCTCAGGGAATATTCTAGGGGGTGGGGATCCATGAATGATTTGGTAGGCAATAGCCATGAAGGATGAGAGGAATTGAGAATAACCTCCCAAGCCTCGACTCTTTCTTACGGAGACATTCCAATGGAAGACCAAATTTTTCTCTTTATTAAGGGTAAACACATCCAAGTGAATACATTGAAATTCTTCAATGTGTGTATAGAGAAACAAATAAAACAACAGTGAATAGTAATGGGAGTAAGAAGAGGCTTTGAGATAGCTGAATTTAAAGTGAATGGAACTCGAGAGGTATTATGGGATGTTTAACTAGCATCTGGGTTATTTCATCTTATGTAAACACCCGAGAGCCATCCTGCTTAATTACGGAGTGGTGTGTTCTCCCAAAATACCAATGGTATCAGCTAATATTGGTTGATTAGTAGGTGTTGAATATCTGAAGGTAGGGTTTTGACTTTGAGAGCGAGAATATTCTCTAGGAAGGACTGTATTTCTCTTGCAAGGAGTGTCGTAAAATGCCCATCTAGGGTTGAATCAGTGAAGGTGCACATTGAGGAAGATGCAGGTAAATTGAGAGCTCTCTAAATTAAAAGAGGGGTTATCTCAAGGATTACGCTTCCTCAAGGAGAAACAAAATGGTTCTTCTCAGTTTGGTAGGAATCTAACAACCAATTTACAAATTTAGGGAGACGATGAATTGGGGGAGAAATTCGGTAGTATAACCCAAAAGCCACAACTCTAAACGGGTCTTTGTTCTTCACGTGGTCAGAGAATATCTCATAACGTAGGTTGGAAAGAGAAAAGGGTCAGACAAGGTCAGCAATATGGGCCTTAGTTTCAGTTAGAAGACTGGCACAAGGGTTCTTAAACTCATGAATGTTGGGCGTTACAGGGGCCGCATGCTTCATCCCTTCGAATAAAACAAATAAGTAAAACAAGGAGGTTGGGAGGTGTTGGGTTACTTGGAGCCCACAGAGGAATGAAAGCGACTTGGGAGGGTGCTTGTGATCTTTGGGAGAGTGTACAGAAGGCTCCTATGTAGCTGACCACATGATAGATTCTTTGACTGGGATGAAGAATCGATGTCAGATATTGACCTTATGGTTTTATGTGCTTTATGCAAATACAAAGACGTGTACCTAGGTGGTGGGAAACAAAGGTGTGAGGGGATGACACGTGATGATTACGGGTTGGCTCGGGAGGATGAAGGATGAACTCATACAATCAAAAATCAACTTTACCTTTCACTATTTGCGCAGACTTCACCATCGTACCTGATACTTGAATCTTTGAGTAGTGAATAAGAGGAGACCACCTATTGGGTGGTCCCCACTTGCTATGGTAAAGTGTATCATGGTGCAGAGGAAGCCTTTACTGTGGGCCAGAATTGATCAGGGTCGTTCATTGGGTGTTGAATTATTCAACACTGGGGGTCTGTGGTGGTGTTAAGCCACTTGTAAATTTTCTATTAGAACTAAGCTTGGATGTGTTCATATGTAGACTATGGGGGGGAAGGAGCTAGACCTTTAAGCATATAATATTTTAAACTTTAGCTTCTCCTTCATGGTTTATTTAAACCTTAGCTCATCACCCGAGTTTGGATCATTGTATTATCCACCTATGGACACGTGATTCTTAACTTTTGTAGGTTAAAGTGTTCACTTTGAACCTTGCTTGGAACCTTTATGAATATAGCATCTCATCTCATTTCTATGGTGAGGCCTTGGTGCTATATGGTGATTACAAATATCATGATGAAAATGTATTGTAAAAGATGATGATCTCGATTGGTTGTTCTTGATCTACGCTTGTCACAAGGTAAATCACGTTAGTTATCAACTACTACTTCTAACTTTGTACTTTAGGGGGAAATCTATTACAAGCCATTTTCTCACATCTGGTCAATAGGCCTACAAACTGGATCATTCAAGATCCATATACATTTTTTCATCATTTCTTCACAAAGCGATAAGAATCACTTCTCCAAATAAGTTTGAGTTTCTCGGACTTCCTACTCAAAATCATTGTTTTAATCCCCATCACACCTAGCCTTTTATCCCACATGCGCTCAGCGCAGGTTTCAGGCCTGGTCACCAACACTAACCAGCACAAGTTGCTCCTTTCTACAAGTGTGTTAACTCTAGAAATTCAAGAAAAATAAAAAATATTTTTGAAGCTTCCTCTTCTAGAAGCTTCCAAGGTAGTTTTAACCATTTACCATGGATACAGAACTCAAATCCTATCTTGGAGACCTTATCTCTTATCCCTTGATCTCATCTTCCCCTCTAAAGTGGATCTCAAGCCTATATTGGTAATTGGATAATAATTCCCAAACTACCACGCCCCTCCTAAAAAATGGTTGCCTCACATATTGTCTAGGTTGGATTTTGGAGATTGATTGTGCCCTCATGTTGTTTCTTTCATCCTAAAGGAGTCATCACTTTTATGCATTAGGGATGGTATTGAGGTGTGCTTTGTGACAAGTATAAGTCAAATTTTGGGAGACATCTACCAAATCAACTTCTATTTATGGTTGTAAACTCTCTCCTATATCTATTAATACAAAGAGTATCTTATTTCCCTATATTTGTTGTGTTATGTTTACACTAGTGTATTTCAATGCCTTGTTGATTAATTGAATAGAGATGTTAGACTATGCTACATGGATATTGTCGATCCTTTTATTGTTTTAGTCATATCTGCAGGTTCTAATTATAGCGCTTGGATTTGGAATTGGAACTTACAAGCAAGGAGGTGTTGTAGCGGCTACAAACACCCTCCAAAATTTTGGCCTGTGCTAATTTCAGAGCCTCCCTTGAAAGTTTCACTTGATGATTTCACACACTTGGGTTCACTCCGTGAGCTCATGTGAGTCTTTGCACCCTCCTTGCTTTCTCTTTTCCTTCAAGTTTATACATGCTGGTCTCTAATTCATGCTTGTGCTCAAAGTCCTCAATTCGTATGTGCTTATTGTGTTCACTGTGAAAGCATCTTTCACACTCACACACGGAGTCACATTCATTGTCGTGCAAGCATCGTCTCGATCAATGAATTCTTAATCACGAGTGTTGTTCTTGTCACTTGTACCGTTGGTTAGCCATGTTGAAACTGTGTGTCTGGATGGTTTGGGTCGTTTCATCGTCGAGTCATGTGAGTGTGTTTTTGTATGATCACCTATGCATATTTCAATCATTCACACACTTAGTCATTTCACTGAAGTTTTAACAACCAAACTCCCCTCTAACAGCTAGACCCTCACCCTGATTTTGAATCGATCGACTGTCAACCAAAACAGTGAAGAAGCACCAAGTTATTATTTTCAAGCTACATTGCCCACAAGAATTTCAATCAACCCTCATGCTAGCCACCCGAATAGTCAGACCCAGTAGTCATCCTAGGACTAACTCCCCCTCAAAATTGCATAGATTCCACTGACCTTTCTCACTCAACTGACTAAGGAAATTGCGCAGACAGACCGGATAGACACAAGTGCATGTCCTTGTCTCCCTTAGAAAATTGCACATTTTTCCCAGTCAATCATCCCGATAGTCGACCGACTGTTCATCTCATAAGTTGTGTAGTGTTCATGAGCAAGCCTTCCACTACCCATTAGTCATCTCAACTCAAAAATTGCACAGAGATGGTTAGCAGGTTGGCCTCCCGGCCTCGGTGTAGTTTTTCTTGCTAGTAACCCCTAGCAGCAGAGTGCAAATTCCCTCCAAGAATTGTACATTTTTTTCTTCCAGTGACTCCAATAGCCAACTAGAAGTTCCCTCTAGAAATTGTGCAGTTTTGGCTGCCAGTGACCCTAGCAGCCAACTGGAAATTCCCTCTGGGAATTGCACAGTTTAGGTTGCTAGTCTCCCAAGAAGTTCCCCCAAAAAACTATGCAATCCCTACCTACTGACCCTTCATGTAGCCCAGCCCACTCCTCTGGAAAATTCCGCAAATATGGTTGTCCGTCCCTATTGCTCGTTCATTCTAAAAAATGGGCAAAGCATGCCTACCTTGCCTTCTAGCAGCCATGACTATCACTCCCAAAATTTGTGCAATTTTGTCTCCCAACCAAGCTACAACTCATAGACAAACACTGTCAACTCAGATTGCCCATCTTCATCACTCAATGACTCTTGCCAGTTTTCATCAGCAGTGCCCAAATCCATCATCCCACTTCACAACCTTACTACCTCTCCTGGTCACCTACATCTGAAATGATGATGTGTCATGGTAGACTAGGAGGTTTTGGATTTGACGTCATCTCATCATGAGTGACTGCAGGTACAAGTACACTAACGAACATGGAAAGAGGACGAATGGGATGAATGAAGGGAGCCCATGGAGAAGGACAAACTCGCCAACAGATGAAAGAATAGTACATGCGAAACAGACAAACACGACGAACATGCACCTTCACAGACAGATGAGCCTATCAACCTTCCAACATGCAATCAAGGAACAACTATTAAAGCTTCATCAAGTGAACAAAGGAACATCAAAGACTTTAGGCACTTCACCATGCGGAGGTGAAGCTATGATACACCATGACGACATCCATCACCCAGTAGCACTATAGCTCAACATGCACTCAAGCAACAACATCAATGTACCAGCACTGTCATGTTAGGTCATGTCAAGTCATGTCATGAGTTATGTCACCCACATCTCCACTATGGGCTTGTTTTCAATCAATGTGATGTAACGTGGAAGTCCAAAAGACCCACTTTTTGAAAAAAAAATCATGTAAGTTGAAAAGTCATGGGAGTCAAACAGTCATGAGGATAGTCAAACACCCATAAGGGTCAGTTTCACCCTTGGCTATAAATACCCCCTCATTTGTACATGAAAGGACTTTTCACCTCAGTTCCTCCCACATAGCCAAGAGAGTATGTATTCTTTTCTTTGAGGAGTAAGTAGTGGCTCCAACACCCCGCACTCGGGGTTAGTGATGTATGGTGTAAGGGTGTGTCTTGGATCTTTCACTTAATTCAAAAGCTTGCTAACATGCTAGCACGTTTTCACACGTATTATATATGTTGTAATGTTGATCTTTAACACTTGTAATGCATGTTGCTTTAACTTGTGTTCTACATATGAATTATTTCATTTTTATTGTAATGCATAATCTATTAATGGAAATGTGTTCTATATGTTGTTAACGCTTTCTCGCCCATGTGGACTGCTCTCTCGGACATTAGGTATACCTTTCACATGAAGCTTGTTGTAATAACCTTTGCCTCATTCGGACTGGTCATTTGGACAACTTCTACCTGCAGCTCCATACCCTTGAGGTATGGCATGATGATGTAGCTTGAATATTGTTCCCATGTACCTTGGACAGTCACGTAGCTACATGGTATCAGACTTCCACCAAACTCCATACAGAACTAGGGTGCATTCAAACACATGTTCCTTGAAAATTTTGCTGATGAAAAAACCCTAGCTATGTTACTGAAAGAATTGGGTAGCCTGAAGATGGAGGGGAAATAAAGGGTAAGAGATTTCAATAAGAGGTTTACACTCATATTGAAAAAAATTCCTCGGACACCAAACCTCATGACTCCATCACAGTTGATTACTACACACTACCGACCAGCATTGCGTTATTTGTCAAGCGAGCTGCAAAACCAACACTCTTGGAAAAATGTGAAGAGGCTATTGTTGTCGAAAAATATCTTCGCGTGATTGGACTCATCAAGGATGATGAACCAAAAAAGGACTCCAAAGACATAAGCACGAAATCCCAAGCGATGGCAAGAAAGGGTATAGACAAGGAAGCGAATGATATGGAAACCCTCACTCACCTTGTCAAGAACTTAACAACTAAACTGTCTGAGATTAAACAATGGATAACAGACACATTTGAAAGGAGATATCCACCTAGACAGAGATAGGGAAGCAACTCATCAGGCAGCAACTGGTCTGCTCAAGAAAATGCGCAAAGCTTTGTGTTCAATGTCGATTAGTGTCCGGATCCCAAGTTATGTTCATTCCACGAATAAAATCACCCCAAGAACTTCTGTTCGAACTAGAAGTGTGTCACAAACTTGGTATACAGTCATACACTCGATGCAGAGAAAGGTATGCAGAAACGACCGAATGACAGAGATTTTGACAAAGTTATTGCACCTATTGAAGCATCAAGTTCTAGGCATGTAGTGAACACATGTCAGTTCTCGTAAGCAGTGTCAAAGACAAACACCGAGAAGCATCCCCCAAGACAAAATGACCATTACAATATTAGGAGTAAAGGGGCATCCCCTACACTTGGGGAAATGCAAGAGAGGATCAGACTGCTGATAAGGAAGGTTAATCCATCGGCCGCCCCAAAGAAAAAAACACAAAACAAGTCTGGGAAGACAGCGGTGGGAAAGAGTACTTCCATGAGTAGTAAACTGCAAAACAATCCACTGGACAACATGAACATCTATTCTACCCCGGAAACCTCGGTAAGAATACCACCTTTGGACTACAATATTTTTGATGACATGAAGAAAAATCAAGCAAACATTAGTTTGTTCGAGTTGGCTAAGATCTAGAGTCAGCAAGATATGTTGTTGTGCGCACTGGAACAAACAGCAATAGACAACGCAACCTCTACTAGAAAGGGAGCAAGAACACCTCCCGGATCACTTTCCATTCTGCTCAATACACTCTAGATGGAAGAAGCACACTAAGTTTGCCCCCCATTCCTACTTTATTTTGAATTTTTCAACTATAATGTTCACAATTGTTTGGTTGATTCTAGTGCAGTAGCCAACGTTATGCCACTCTCCATTGCCAAGAAGATCAATGTATGATGGAATAAAACATCTGTAAGAATCATCCAACTTGATAGAAAATTAGTACCAACCATTGGCAAACTACAAGACATGATCATCCGACTATCTCATTACAGTCGAGTCCACCAATGGATCAACATAGTTGTTGTGGACATACTGGAAGCATATGGCCTGCTACTCAGCAGAGACTCCTCTAGCAAGCTAGATGGATATTTTGCTACAAACTAATCTCACATGTGGCTTCCATGCAAGGGAAAATGCAACCAAATCTTGGTGTTATCCGAGAGGTATATGAAACATAATTTCACTCCCCTTAAAGGTGAGAATGAACCATCGGCCTTCGCAGAACTCATGTTTGGCAACTGCTTCTTGGAAAAGACATTGGAGTGTTATCTTGCACGACCAACTCCAACCTCATTAGACAAGAAGTTGGGACTCCTTCCTTGCCCAATTAATGGTAATGAAACTTGTACAATTTATTTTTTCGATAGTAGCAGTAGTAGAAGTAAATAAAGAAGTAATAGTACTAGCACGCCAAATGGTCCATGTACAGATGATATGTGGGCCATGAGCCTTAATGAATCTGAAACACATGATGGCTCAAGGACCGAGTGTATCTCAGTCATCCTAAACAACAGACAATGCATGATTCGAGGTGTTTGAAGTTTGAATGCACAAGCAATGATGTTGAGTATGAAGCTATCATTCTGAACATACAAAGGACCATCGCTTGCAATAAATAAAGCATCTTGGGGACCTATCATGATCCAGATATGGCCAATCTTGGTGAAAACTACACACCGCAATAGCAACGAATCTTTGGTCACTTGACCAAACAGTATGAGGATGGGTCTGTAAAGGTAGATGAACCTGAGTACACACTGCACATGAGCAATCCAACATGATATCCCAAGCAAAGGAGGAGACAAGCCGTTACAGCAAAGACCAGGTAACACATACATGTTGTTTGCACTCCTTATACAGAAAAAATTGACTAAAATTTTGGATGATTGGATTACTTGCAAAGTTTGTCATCATACTTGGCTTTCTAATTGAAATCTTGCATGTAAGAAATCTGGGAAAATCTGCTTACGCATTGACTTCAGGAACTTCAACCCTTCCCGAAATAAAAACAACTACCTCGTGCCATCATCCGAGCCCATGTTGCATGTAGTACTTCAAACAGTGGTGTTGTCTTCACTTGAAGGTCTTCTAGAATTCCACCAAGTTCCAGTAGCGGAACCTGGTGGAATTGCACTAGTCTACGAGAAGCTTGGCCCACACATGTATCATTTGCAATCATTGGGCAGGAGGATTGACAACCTTCCTGCCAATGACCAAGATCTCAAACATTATTTTTAGTAGGTCGGGCTACGTTTGTGCCATGTACATATTTTGTTTGTTGCTTGTTGTTTTCATTTCGTTTTCTTTGCTTATTATCTTTATTTTTACTTTGTTTGATTATGCTTACTATTTTTGTTCATGTCCATTTTGTTTGTTTGATATATTACTATTTTTGTTTCTAGAAATAAGTGTTTTTGACTACTATGTTTCAGCTTTTGAATAGATTATGTGGCTGAAATTGGAAGAAACTTGTGACACTATAGCACTTTGCTAGTCTTGTGTCCACCTTCTCTTTGCTTGTTTGTAACCTTTGGCTGTTGAAGTCTTGACAGAAAATACGAACCATCTGTAAGGGAATTTTGGTCCAACCATGAACCTGTGTCCACACTGGGAAGCCCCATGCCTATACTCAACCTTATCATCTGTGTGTTCAAGCTCATCCAACTAGTAGAAATCGAGAAGGGGAAAATCTAAATGAGCAAATCTATGTTAGAGGTCTTACATGCTTCTCAAGGAACAAACTCTTTTGTTCTCAATAAGTCAGGATCCCTCTTCCACCCCAAAAATAAATAAGTTCCTATGCACATTCCTCTTGAAAAATACAAAGGCAAAAGAAGAGAAAGGCTTCCTGTGCATAGAGGTGAAGCACGCAAATCCACCGGGGTAATGACCAGGCTCGCTGGCAGTGGAGCAATGTGTATGTTCGTACATGACTCCGCTAGGGTACTCTCCAAGCCTACTCGTAGCAGAGCAACACTAGAGATGAAAACTTATATTTTGAAAATCTTCAACTCACGAGCTAAACTACCCTTCCCGGATTTGAAGCACTGAGATCTAAGCTGAACTTTTGATTGTGTGTGACTGAGTTGGAAAAGGGTGAACCACATATGTCCATAGGGTAAGTGGGTAAATTGAAGTAACCTGCATAGTCATTCAATACTCCCCAAATAACCAAGGCCCTATGCTAGAAATGAACTGAAATAGAGAAGTTGGAGTTCTACTAGTGTGTCTCCAAGTGTTGTAGCGGCTACAACCACCCTCCAAAATTTTAGCTTGCACTAACTTCGGAGCCTCCCTTGAAAGTTTCACTTGATGATTGCACACATTCGGGTTCACTCCATGGGCTCATGTGAGTCTTTACACCCACCTTGCTTTCTCTTTTCCTTTAAGTTTCTGCATGTTGGTGTCTAAGTCATGCTTATGACCATGTTCTGGTTATGCTCAAAGTCCTCACTTCGTATGTGCTTGTTGTGTTCACTATGAAATCATCTATCACACTCATGCATGAAGTCACATTTGTTGTCACGAAAGCATCGGCTCGATCAATGAAAGCTTAATCATGAGTGTCGTGCTTTTCACTTGCATCGTCGGTCAGTCATGTTGAACATGTGTGTCTGGATGGTTTGGGTTGTTTCGTCATCAAGTCATGTGAGTGTGTGTTTGTATGATCACCTATGAATCTTTTGATCATTCACACACTTAGTCATTTTTGCTGAAGTTCTGATGACCAGACTCCCCTCTGACAGCTGGACCCTCACCCCGCAAGAATTTCAATCAACCCTCATGTTGGCCACATGTACAATCAGACCTAGCAGTCACCCTGGGACTAACTCCCCCTCGCGATTTCACAGAGGCCACTAACCTTTCTCGCTCAGCTGATTGCGGAAATTATGTAGACAGGCTGGATAGACACCAAGTGCACGTTCCTGTCTCCCTTAGAAAATTGCGCAGTTTTCCCAGTCAGTGATCCCAAGAGTCAACCGACTATTCATCTCATAAATTACCTAGTGTTCATGATCAGGCGTTTTACTACCCATCAGTCAACTCATCTCAGAAATTGCACAGAGATGATCAGCAGGCCGACCTTAGTGCATTTTTTCTTTCCAACAGCCCCTAGCAGCAAAATGCCAATTCCCTCTAGGAATTGCGCAGTTTCTACTACCAGTGACTCCAGCAGCCAACTGGAAATTCCCTTTGGGAATTGTGTAGTTTTAGTTTCTAGTGAACCCAGTAGCCAACTAGCAATTCCCTTTGGGAATTGCGCAATTTTGGATGCCAGTCTCCCGGGCAGTTCCCCAAAAAACTACACAATCCCTGCCTACTGACCCTTCATGTAACCTGACCCACTCCTATGGAAAATTGCGCAAATCTGGCTATCCAACGTTGCTGCCCGTTCATTCTAAAAGATGCGCAGAGCATGCCTGCCTTGCCTTCCAACAGCCCAGACTGTCCCTCCCAAAATTTGTGCAATTTTGTCTGCCAACCAAGCTAGGCCTCGCAGATAGCCACTAAATACTTAGATTACCTGTCTTCATCACTCAATAACTCTTTCTTAGTTTTCATTAGCAGTGATGCGGGAGCACCCAACAACAAAGCAAGCAAACATGGACTAGAGGATCAGAACAGAGGAAAGCCTGTTTTAAAGCAGAAAAGCAGATTTAAAGTGGATTTAAAGCAGTTGTTAACAGCCATGCATGCTTTTGGAGAGCTTTCGTTGGAGGAAAGGCAGGGGAGGATAGGATCGATCCTTCCTAAGACTTCTTATATAAATGTAATGCAATAGGGGTGTGTCACGCGGAATGAGTCGATCTTGCGGACAAGATAGACCTTCCTAGAATCTAAAGAAGACCTAATGACAAGCAAACCAACCAGACACTATCTTTCTCTAAATGTGCTTTTATAAAAAATGGCAAACAAGTGTGTTTAAGGCCTACCTTATGTCCAACGCAAGTTTGGGGATGCCTTCGCTCCTTTGATCCAAATGAGTTCCTTTGTCACGAACCTGCAAGCACAAACAAGGCAAACGATTAAATAGCACCTGAAAAACCAATATCATAAAACATATTTAACATGAAAGTCAAGGAGTCCATGAAACAAATAACATGAGATACTTGTTGAGAAAAATGAGCTTGATTGTATTAATTCAAAAGAAGAAGAACTTTACAACCTTTGCCTTGACGCTGTACAAGCTCCTCCCAGGGTCCAACAAGAAGTCTCCTCTACTTTGACAAGCTTCACTCACTCCCCAATAAATCCAAAAAAGGTATGTGATCTCTCCTCTTAAGCTCAAATAGGAAGTCTTATTCCATCAGCATTTACCCTCAAAATGTTAAGCTTCTAACCTCTCTAGCAATTGACCCAATGCCTTAATTTATAGTGCAATGGAGGGAAGTTACTAGGTCCTCCTTCAAAGGGATAAAGCCCTCCTTCAAAGGGATAGCTCCTCCTATCAAGGGATTAGCTCCTTCTCTTTTGGGATGCATGAACCACTTTGGAGCGAACAATCCACGTCAAAATCCTTCTAGAAACATCTAGATTTAACCCAAAAGTGAATTTTTTAGGATAAACTTGCACCTTTTTGAATTTCACAGCGGTACGCACCCACCCCTTTATAGATAGAGCGTGCAGATACGCAGGTCTTATGAACAAAGGGTGCGGGTCCGCAGGTAAAAGTAGGAGAAAGTGCGGAACCAGAGTAATATTGATTTTCAAAATCTTTCTCTCTTTTGCAAAGCTTGACATGAAGAGCTAAGGTCTGAGACTTGCTTAGGAGGCTAGTATAGGTGATGATAGACCCATACTGACTGCAAATAATCATGGTGATGATATTTTTGTGTAACAGATTGCCCCCTAAAGTGCGAAGTTTGTAGTAGATGAGGATTTCATTTATCATTTAAGAAGAGTGAAGTACTTTATCATTTTGAGGATTATCTTGCGGAGAGCCCGGTTGGAACTTGTAAAAACATTCAAGTGAAAAAATATATATATGAGATCATATCATCGCTGAGGTAGGCATTCCCATACTCAGATCAAAACTGACTAGGAAATTAAAAACTGACTAGAAAACTAACTACTGTTTTGATATAAGAATGATCTTCTAACAAATCATAAGTATAGACACAGTATGGACGCAGCCATCTACTTATGAATAGTCTACAATCATAATGAATACAAAATTCCTCCCAGCCTAGATGTTGGAAACTAGATCCAGGATCTTCATTTCTACTCCCCGAAATAGTACGATTCTATCCATGTGAATAAATGTTTCAAATTCGAACATGGTAGAAACCACTTGATTACCAGTCGATGATGTAAACTGTTAACAAGTGCGAGAGAAACCACCAATAATGACAATGGCTCTCAAAGTACTCAGTACAATCCATGAGATGTGATTAGATGTGTTGATGTCGAACATGTCACTGAATCCTTCAATCGAAGGTCAATGATGCAACCTGTCATTGAAGATGAGAAACCTACCATTGAGGCATGCAGATCTCAAGGTACTGGCAATTTCTAGATCATCTTTCTAGATAAAGAGCTAAAGTCGATAGAAAGCGATCCGTCGTAGGCAAGCGCATGACACAAAATCATAGATCAAGTTTGAAGAAATTTAGTTACAAGGACTGACTGAGGGATGGTCAAGATGAAATGACAGATATTTTTGCAGATGAATGGCTTATTCACACAGACCTCTTGAACACATAACGACACGACAGATGGTTTGGTGATGATTGACCCAAAGTTAATACCCAGAAATCGGCTGAAGACTTTCAATGTGGTTTGATCAACTGTTAGGTAAAGGATTTCCCAACCCAGGTGAATGAAAGTGTCGTGTTCAAGAGTGGTTACAAAGTATGGCAAACAGGCTCATTTTTCTCTCTTTTCCCACACCATTTCTGGCAAGTACCTCTTTATTTTTTACAAGCTTGAGGAGGATAACATATGCTTGATTATAAGTTCACCCTTCGGGTGAGTCCAACTTAGTTTAAATTCGAACCCTAAGAAGGAGTGGTCCGTTCCTGTTTGTAATTGAACAGGTCCTTTACTGTCAAAATTTAACGAGTCCAGTATAGGAGAAACTTGGCGTTTTTCATTTTTAGAGGGTCTGAAAAAACTTAAGGAGATTCCAGGGTTGAATTTTTCGTAAATTTGTGTCTCCCAAGCCCGAAAAAGTATAAAATAATACTTGAGAGAACCTCTTGGTATTTTACGACCAAGGAGTACTTTTCGTAATTAGTGCCTTTGATCCGAAAAAGTAAAAAAGCGATCAATGACACGTCGTTTTATGGCCAATATCAAATTTGAAACGACAAAAACCCGACAATCTTCTCGTGTTTTTACGGTCAGAAAAGGGCTATAAGAAGACCGTCATTTTAGTTCCGTTTTAACGAGCTTAAAAAGAAAAACTCAGCGATCTTTTCATGTTTTAGGAGTCATAAAAGAGCTTAAAGATGACTCTAATGGTTTTTCATTGAAAAATGATTAATTTCACCTGAAAATCCGTTATCTTGAACAAAAACTCAAACATTACTCATACATGTTTAATAATAGGTTAAAATGTCGCAAAAAACACCTTTTTAAAGTGAAATATAAACAAATTACGAATTTATTTACCCAAAAAACTTATAAAAAGGACTTTTTACCATTCATTTTTACCATTTGAGATTTGGTTGAGAAAAAAGGGCTTTTGACCAAAAACTTCCCACGAAGATTTCGGAAAATCCGTCCGTCAAAATCAAACACCGTCTCCTCCAGGTAATCCACATCATCCTACTCTTCATTTTTCTCCATTTGAATTTGTTTTTTAGGGCTTAAATTGTGCTTTTAGGAGGTTTTTAGGTTTAGAAACCCGCACGTGGGGGCCTGCAGGTTCACCACAGGGGACCTGCGTACCCCAACTTTTTTGCAATGGACAAAAAGGTCGGGGTACGCACCTGTCGTGAAGGCAAGGTGCGGACCCCATGCACTGTCCCTAACAAGGGGGTGTGTACCCCGCGCATAGGTTTACAAAAACCTAAATAACTCAAAAAATACCCAATGAAATAAATTTTTCATGTTCTAATTCACCTTTTTACTTGATTGTAGCATATCCATCATGCTTGATTGGCGAGAACGGGAGCACGAGGATGTGGACCTCGCCGCGATGAATCATTAACCTTCGATCGATGCATTGAAGGCATGTGGCTTGTACAAGTTTTGGGCCATACCTGGCATGAGGGCCCAGGTGGACTTTTTGCAGTGGCTGGTTGATAGATGGAGTATACAGGACCAATGTTTCTTTATTGGAGGACACCATCTCGAAATCGAGCCAGCTAACATATACTTCTTGACTGGTTTGCCTAGGAGGGGTGAACATTTGACTCTATTTGGGCCCAGGGCAGGTGGCCAATTTGTCGAGAGCCTCCGCCTAGAGTTTTGCAATGTCCAGAACCGGGACAAAGGGATAGATATCAAAACCATATCCCTTCCTGAACTCATGGTTATAGCATTCACAGTTACCAGACTCGGCGGCTGCAGCGCTCACGTTGCCACGGATCCCAGATGTGGATGGAAGTTGATTGCTTTCGAGGCACCATTTTCAACTGGTGCGATGCTGTGTTGGCCAATGTGAAGGGCCAACTAACCAGGGCCAAAAACGGACAGCTAAAGACCTTTGGTTATGGGGCTATAGTTGTGAGTTTCGGCCTGGAGAGGGTTCCGATGCCGATCCCACAACAGCTTACTGTTGGAGCTGGGCTTCCTCGAGAGCCCAAACTGATGCGATGGGTTGCAGTTATGGCCCGTCATCCTGATGAGGGGACCGAGGCCGTTCGGTTCAAACCTGAGTATTTCCAATGATTGGAAAATCAGGTTTTTGCTATTCAGGAATTTCCTTATGCTGGGGTTGATTTTCGTGGAGACCCAGACATGGCTCTTCCGCCAGGAGAGCAATGGGATGATGCAGGTAAAATCATTTTCAACATTTTTCCTAATTTAATTTTTTTTTGTTTTTATATCGTCCCAAAACTGATAGTAAAAAGTTTCAAATGCAGATGTGGACCACGACGACCAGCCGCTCTCTGGCCTTATGAGAGGAAACAACCAGTTGCACCGACTCCAGCCCCACAGGACAAATCAGCAGAGACCTTAGCTAAGCTGGAGAGTCATTTAGAGCGCTTGACAGGGGTCATGCCCGAGACCAGTATAGATGACATCCCTTGTCGACTTCAGCGTTACATGATTGGAGTCCCAGGACCCTTTAGGAGGTTCCTTTGTAAGGTGGCTCATGCAGTGGTTTCGTATCAAGATCATCACCACTGATGGGATGATCGCCTATTGTAGTCACATGTGACATTTTTTCTTTTTTGTACTTATCATTTTTGCCGATCATAAGGTGTTTTTCAACCTATTATCGAGGACGATGTATTATTTTGACACACTCCTATATATATGATATTGTTATTACCACCTTGTCTTGTTAAACATGTTATGGAATGTTTTTAAATTTATTTGTATGATTATTGCACATGTCTACTTAACATTTGAGAAGCAATTGCATCTGCTAATGTATTTAAAGATCTTGGAATATGCTGATATTCAATATAGTCAAATTCATGTTCCAAGAGACGCACTCTCAAACATAATCTTAATAAAACTAGATTTCTAATGGCGTATGCTCTATTAAGCTGTAATACAACGAGTTCAGAATCTAACCTCACTATCACACTCCGAATCCCAAATGAAATAGATTTAGATAATAACTCAATCACTGCACTATACTCTGCAATGTTGTTTGTTGTTTGACTGAGGCTCACCCCATGCATAGATACCAACTCATCAGAGGGCGAATAGATAACCCAAGCTGCAGAAGAAATATTCCGTGTACTACGACAAGCACCATCAGCAAAACCAATGTATGTTTGGAGAGGTGTCGACATCTGCGACATCAAACGTAAAACCAAGATAAGTAGGAATAACGACGAAAAACTCACTCTCTAAGCTAAGCACACTTCTAAATATAAAACACACCAGCTAGAAGGAAAAACTAACCTAACTAAAAAATCTCCACACTCATTTTAAGCATAATACCTCTTCAGGTAAAGACCATTTCTGGGTTCACCTAAAGAGACCCCGTCAAAGTCTACCAATTCATAGGCCCCTTTTGCTAGCTTTCGCTTGAAAACATAGGGACCATGCCACATAGGCATGAATTTTCCAATGCCTAATTTATCATTTGCTTGATCGTACAATAAGACCAGATCTCCTTCCAAAAAATTTTGAGGGGTCACATTTCGATCATACTGAGCTTTAATACATTTGGCATGAGATTCGATTGCTAATGCAGCATCGCAACAATTCTCATCTAGCTGAGCCAAGTATAAAAAACGTCTTTCCTCTTCGGAAGTGGCTGGAAGTAACTCGATGGCTATTCGCAATGACAAGATTTCGCACTCAATAGGTAACACAGCTTCCAAACCATAAACTAGTTGGAAAGGAGTGAACCCTGTTGATGTTTTAACTGAGGTTCGATACGCCCACAGCGTTGAAAATAGCATGTTGTGCCAATTCGACGGATGAATCCCAATGATTCATCGGATCATGATGACGAGAACTTTGTTGATGGATTCAACCAGGCCATTAGCTTGTGAATAATAAGGAGTTGAACTGTCGTGACGCAAGCCAAGCTGGTCTGTAAGTTCTGTCATCATAAAGTTTCGAAAATGACGCCCATGATCAGTGATAATCACTTGTGGAACACCAAACCTAGCAATGATATGTTTGAATATGAAAATCACAGCTGTTTTGCCGTCTGCCTCAAATGTAGGCATCGCCTCGGCCCACTTAGTAAAATAATCTACCGCAAGGATAATATACGCATGCCCCCCGGCCAAGTGAGGGTTACATGTAATAAAATTGATACCCCATTTGGCAAAAGGACCAATGGAAATTATAGGGTGAAGAGGAGCAGGTGGAGCGCGCATCTTTCGATCAAAAATTTGGCAGTTGTGGCATTTTTGGACCACAATAATACAATCTTTAAACATAGATGGCCAGAAATAGCCAGCGCGCAATATCTTTTAGGCTGTGGCATACCCAAACATATGACCACCACACACTCCAGAGTGACAGTCATTGAGGACCCTTTTAGCTTCCTCATGAGTCAAACAACATCAAAAAATGGAGTCTGCCCCACGACGATAAAGAGTATCTCCAATAATTTTGAATTGTTGGGACTGGAAGCGGATTTTTCGACGGTCTGATTGTGAAAGATCTGGCCGAAAGGTTTGGGTTTGGAGATAAATGATGATATCCCCATACCATGGATATAAAGTGCTGATTAGAAACAAGGATTCATCCGCAATGGGCTCCTCCACCATAGTTTCCTTGTCAGCACGCGGGAAGTCACACATTAATTCCGCAAAAACTAAAGATTTCTTTGACTTAGACTTTTCAAACTCCAAGTCGAACTCTTGCAGGATGACAATCCATTTGGAGTACTTGCCCCCCAACAATTGCTTGGTCAAAATATAGATCATAGGGTTGCAATTAGAAATAACTGTAGTTTTACGTAGTAAAATGTAATGACGAAAACGTTGGACAGCTTGAACAGATGCCAATGCCAATTTCTCCACATGTGAGTATTTTAGCTCAGTTGGATTTAATGTGCGACTAAGGTAATATATCACATGTTCAGTACCGAATTCATCTTCCTGAACTAACACCATTCTGATGGTGGAATAGGAAGTGGCGAGATACAAGAAGTAGTCCTGGTTGTAGTTGGGAGGATGCAACAGCGGTGCATGGGTCAACAGATGTTTTAGCGCATCAAAAGATTTATCAGCTATCTCGTCCCAAAAGAATGAAGTATTATGCTTCAACAACCGGGTAAAACCCTTTGATCTCGGCGTAGTTAGGGATAAATCGATGTAAAAAGTTTGCTTTCCCTTGCAAACTTTGGAGTTGGCGAAGACTTGAAGGAGGAGGCAATCGGATAATGGCTTCAACCTTAGAGGGATCGACGCGAATGCCGGCTTTCGAAACAACAAACCCCAGTAACCGACTCGTTTCAATGCAGAACACACACTTGTGGGGATTCAACCTAATCCAATAATGCCTACATCTCATAAAAATTGCTCTTAAATGGATGAGATGGTCAGCTCGATGTAATGAATGAGCAGGCAAGTCATCGAGATAAGGTTGCACAATGTGCTTAATATCATGAAAAGCGTAAGACATGGCCCATTGAAAAGTTGCCCCGGCGTTCTTAAGCCCAAAAGGTAATTTTCAATAAGCAAATGTCCCCCACGGACAAATGAATGCCATTTTTGGTTGATCAATAGGTAGAATATTGATTTGATTGTATCCGGAAAAGCCATCCATAAAGGAGAAAATTTCACTGCCGGCACAATCGTCAATGATTTGATCAATATAGGGAGTAGGGTAATTGTCCTTTGGACATGCTCGATTAATGTCCCTATAGTCGATACATATTCTTATTGTCCCTTGCTTTCTGTTAACAGGAACAATATTCGATACCCAATCTATTAACGGGATCGGATAGATGAAACCTGCTTTGAGTAATTTTTCAACTTCTGCTTTAATTGCAGCAGCTTTTCTTGGGTGAATCTGACGCAAACGTTGCCGAACGAGTTTAGCGTCCGGGTAAGTTTTGATTTCATGAACTACAATTGTTGGGTCAATTCATGGCATTTACTCATATGACTAGGCAAACACATCGCAGAATTCTTGAAATAGGGCCTTATATGTTTGAATTTCATCTTCCGTACAAGAGGCACCTATATGAATGTTTTCAACAATTCCAGGCTTAACTGAAATGTCAAGGGGAATAGTTCAAGAAATATTTCCCAAGTTTAACTCGGAATCGGGATGTTTCATTGGATTCTGAGCGTCCTTAACATATTCAGTCGTAAAAATTGAGGAAAAATCATTTTCAAAACGATCATTCTCGGGTAAAAACAAAGATCTGTGATGAAGATCTTCCCATGGTAACTCATCGACGCATAGGATTTCACGAATTTTCTCATCCGTTTGAACAAGTTCAGAAAAAGTTATTAAATCCGAGTTCGATGTCGAAAGTGATTCCTCATGGACCACATTCATTAAGTCGATTTGGGTTGATGTTGTGTCGAAAAATGACTGCACAGTCTGATACGCAAGTTCATACGGACTCAAAGGCATAAAAGTACCAAATGAGTCTATCTCAGATTCAGAAGGTATGATCCAAGGATCATCATTAAAAATGGTTTCTGATGAAATCATATGAATGGTTGCAGTAGAAGACGATGTGTTGATAAGAGGGAAAGGAAAAGTGCCTAGTAAATCGAAATCTTTAACTAACCCTACACCAACATCCTTATAAGGGATCGTCGCTTTACCAACATGCTGAATGCTCTCAGCAGAGGCTGGGTCGGATGAAAAGTATGACAACTGGTCTATAGTTACGATCTTTCCATTATGAGGGAATTTTATTAGCTAAAAGACCGACGAAACAACAACTGTCATAGCGTAAGACCAACTACGACCCAAGAGAAGGTTGTAATCCAGAGGGGCATCAACCACCTCCACATCTAGATTAACGGTT
>APFE030420671.1:0-31756 GCA_000404065.3 Pinus taeda
GGGAGAGACGATTGGCCTTTATGTGGAAGCAACTCTTCAGATTCAGAATCAACTCATAATGAATATGAACAAGCAAAAGAACTATCGGGTATGAATTTGTTGTCCTCTGGTGATACATTTCTTTGTTCATTTGAAGATAATGAAAATGATAGCGAAACAACTGAATTTTCTCTTATGGGTGAAAGAGAAAGAAATCAAAGAGAGAAATAATTTAAAAGGCTCACCGATACAATTAGATATCAAAAAGATCTAATTGATAAAAGGGAATGTTCCTACAAAGAAGAAGTTACCAGATTAAAATCTCAGTTGGAGGAAGGAAACAAGGTAAGGAAGCAGTACAAGGAAAAGGAAGATCAATGTCAAAGGTTGCAGGGTGAAGTGACATCATTGAGAAATGAAGTGAATGAAAAGGACATAACAACCAAGGAACTTATAGAGAGAACCAGCGACTGTGAAGGTCTTGAAGTTGTGGTCATTTCTCTAAAAGAAGATCTCAAAAATTCAAATAAGAAGAATGAAGAACTATTCCAAGAATTTGAAGAACAAGAAAATGAAGTTCTCGAATTAAGGCAACAAGGGGAAGAAGGAAGAAAATCTGAAGAAATCATGAAGAAGCAGTATCTTGAAAAGGAAGAGCAATATCAGGTTGAGGTAAATATCCTAAAAGGTAAATTAGAAGAAAAAGATAAACTATTACGATTTCAAGATAGTACTAGTATTTTGAATTGTCTTCTTAATAGTCAAAGGTCTCCTGCCATCAAATCTGGTCTTGGTTTTTGTTTGGTCAATTTAGTGTCCTAAATTGTTCTAAATAAATTATCAATCTGGGTATCGTAAACTGATGAAGTGTAGTACATTGTTTGTGCTAGATGACCCTTCTTACTTCGTTGTTTTTGTGTTTTATGTTGTGTTGGGGGTTTTTTGGTCCTTTAATCCCTAATGATTTACAAAATAACTAACAAGAATCTTAAATCTAACTTCTGTAAAGACTGCTAAGAACATAAAGAAATGAGAATTAAAAGAGCTTAAGTAAGATTTGGAAGCAAAGTTTAATCAAGAAATGAAAACAGAGTATCTATTTCTGCTCTTAGCATTATTTCCAAATCATGAACTAAAAACTAAAAAGTAAAATTGCACCACTGTCTAATCAATTACATAATCAAAACTAAATGAAATACTAAAACTGAAAGTGAAATTACAACTAAGGTCTAATCTACAAAACCAAATGAAATACTAAAACTGAAACTGAAATTGCAACTAATGTCTAATTTATCATGGAAACAAAACTAAATGAAATACTAAAATTGAAAGTTAAATTGCAACTAATGTCTAATCTATCATGGAAACAAAACTAAATGAAATACTAAAACTGAAAGTGAAACTGCAACTAATGTCTAACCTATCATGGAAACAAAACTAAATGAAGTGCTTAGTTTCTCTACCTCTCAATTTTGGGAGAAAAATGGTTATGAACACTATGGAAGAAATGATGAATTTATAGCTAACTAGAGAAGATAAAACAAAATGAAATAAAACCTTAGTCAGCGCAGGGGCCCTCTGCAACTGATTAGGTTATGCGTACTTAATCAAACTCCAAGAAACTCCTTCACATATCCATAAAACTTACGGTCTTCATATTTAAAAAAAAAACACAGCAAATGAGTTTTTCAAAATTACAGAGCAGTAGTCTGAGCTTAATACATGAGGAAATTTGAACTCCTTCTGAGTTCTTCAGACAGGTATTTATAAGAAAATTATGCAACGGTTTGTGGAGAAAAATAAGCTACAGCCAAAAACACGTAGAATACAAGCACACAGAATTTTCTTCCTTGGTTGTTGGAGACATAAATCCAAGATGATGGCTATTGGATTCGGTTGCACAGATGGTTGTTGGAGTCCATTAGTTCAGGAAGTTGTTTCGGATAACGCTTCCCATCACTGTGAAATGTGTTGATTATCCACGAAATAGAGTCTTGTTGCCTTCAATGTCTATGTTTGACTTCTCCATTGACCAGAGTCTTGTACCATGTTTGTCGATCTGGGCTAGGTGAATAGGACAAAATCTATGTTGTGATGATTTCCGAGCTGCCCATGTAGTTACTTTCTCCTCCTAACACGTGGAACCTGTTAAAGCATGGAAGTAGTTGTGGAACAACCGATTAGCTGCAGAATAGGCTGCATTCCGTAGCTAAAAGACAAAAACTTATTCAAATAGCAAAACATAAAAGCATAACATGTAAATCACTAAATGTCCTCCTCAAGGCAATATATACTGGTCACTGATGATAGGAATGCATTTTCTTCATGGAAAAACAAAGAAAAGGGATGAGAAGAGTTGTTAAGGAAAAGGCAGTTTTGAGGCTCAACAATTTTCATGAAACTGTTAAAGGTGAATCTAGCTCACAAATTGAAGCAAGGAATTCCAGTGTAAAATCTGAAACACTCAACAAGGAGATAAGAGGTCAACCCCATCAACAACCAAGGAAAGATAGTATTCAAAGAAGATCATTGACTCCTAACTATGGAAGTGTTAATCAATTCCTTCCTCTGATGAATAATGTTAATTGTCTTATATGTCATAATTTTGGACATGTTGCAGCAAGACGCAGAAGTAGAATGGTTCAAGCTAATAACTGTCACACAAAAATATCATCATCTTCCAGGTACTTCAAGGGATATTGTTTTTCTTGCAATATGTTTGGTCTCAAAACCACTAACTGCTTTAGAAGGAATATGAAACAGATAAGATGTTATGCTTGTAACAAGTTTGGGCATATAGGAAAAGAATGCAGGAGAAAATTTCGGCCAACATACCAAAAGGAACAAACATCATCACACTTCAAGAAATGGAAGACAAAGGAATTACATACAGAAAGATGTGGCATAACTCAGTATATAAACAAAATAGACTCAAAAGGAATTGAAAGTATGAAATTTTAGTGTCCTAATTCTCATACACATTTATCATGAAGACAAGACGCATATATACGCGAGTTAGAAGTTGCACAGTCGTGTATATGTTGGTTTGAGGAAGAAGCAGCGGGGCAGACTCAGAAAAATGATTCAGACAATTATCAATTATCTTTTCTATTGATGACTACAGTATGTGGATGTTATTTCGAAATGATTTTGATCCTCATAAGTTGTTGATGACTTTATGTATATCCTATTCATGATGATGCCTTGATATTTCTCACTAATATATGCAATGATCAGATCTGACAGGGAACGGGTGGCACAGGTTCAGGGGGAGAATATGTTATGCCTCTAATAATGCATTGTTGGCATTATGTTTAGAAATATTTGGTACCTAATGATTCTTATCAATGGTGATGATGCTTATGGGGCTAAAGTGTTTAAATGATACATCATGCTAAGTTACGGGTATGAGTTTCCCATGATGAAATCTCAGATGATATTTGTATTGCTTGGGGATACATAGTTGTTATTCATATCAGATTTATGGATGATTGTGGATGACTTTTTGAAGATGCATACAGTACTTATATGCTACTTACATGGTGATCTTCATAAGGACAAGGAGAAGGAAAAAGCTTGAGTACACAAATTCATTTCTTTGATGCTGGTGTCATCATGCCTTCAAAGATGCATAAAGTTCATATGGTGCAGTTATGACGTAGGATTTCTATAGTTCTTGCCTCTCACATGGTTGAGGATTGTTGTTGTTGATGGTATCAAGAAAACTTAACAAATTACCATGATCTCATGGTTTGCTAGATACATAGTTGACGGATACACATTATGTTGGATACATGGATGATTACTTAAGTTTCATATTGAAAAATAGCATTGGTTGGCCAAGAGAATGGTGTTATTGCAGGTCTCATGAAGACATAGCTATTTGAAGACATGCATATTCAGATACATGGCTTACTTAGTCACATAATGATGCTGACTTCTTACCTTATGATGATAGGTTGATACTCACATATGTTGATTACCATGGTTGATGCTTATGAGATGTGAGATGTTTTCTAGTGATGATACATGGTTGATATATTGAGGGGTCTTGTGGAAAGATCATTCAGTTCTTATGATCATAGATGATGACTATGGTGTTTTCACATGCATATCATATGATGTGAATGATTTTGTTTTACTGCTTGCAGATATGACATATTGATTCATGGAAGGTTATGATAAGGCTCCTTCTACTAAGGAAATGAAGCAAGTTGATCTTGATGAGATCAATAGGATGAGTTGATATCTATATATGTCATACTTTGTCAGAGGTTGATGATATTTACTTTGTCATATCTTCATAACTGATGATGGACATATACAGGTTCTGGGTCTAGATGTTGTTGATAGATGCTTATGGTGCAGATCATATATGGTGTATGATAGTTGCAGATGACTATCATGGTCTCGTTTAGATCTTTGGTCTTTGTTATAAATGCCATATATATCACTCGATGAAAAGTTCATATAAAAGACAATGATGTAATAATATGTCTTTGTCTATCATAGTCTTTTAATGAGTGCTTTTGGTCATATGATGTAATTTATACCCCCAATATTCATGGGAAGGATGATTTAATAATTGTTATATTTCTGTGATGTATAAACAATTGGTATATACCCACTTGGTTGGGTGGATGAGTCAAATTTGGTATATCCCCACTTGGTTGGGAGATTGATGTATGTATGAGTCATTGGTGATAGGAAGGTAAAACTCACATAGTTGAGTTATAGAGTCATGCTATTCTTTTGGAAAATATTTTTGTAGGTTATGCATGTGCTGAGGGGGAGCATGGATAGTTTAGTGCATTGCATCATAGGGGGAGTTTAATAAGAGAATTCAACATGTGCCTAGGGGGAGCATGATCAATGTTTATATTCATCTATTTAGATATGACAATTCTCATATCAAAGGGCGAGAATATCTTGGTCCACCCTTTGCCCTTGATGTCAAAGGGGGAGAGTATTTTGATGTTGCTTGTTATCTCTAACAGTTTCTACAGCGTGCAGTAATCAACACCAACATGGTTGTCATCAAGTCCAAAGGGGGAGATTGTTGGCATTATGATACATGTGTTGTACTTGATGGCAACCCACTTGTAGCAAAACAACTCACTTGTATATGGTAACTAGATGAATCTACTAATTAGATGAATCTACAGGAGAGATATTAGATGTGACAGAATGCATGGCAGTTCAAAGGAATCATTTCAGAAGTAATATGGCAAACTAGAGTGTAACAGGTCTATTTAGAAGTAACAGGACATTGGTATAAAAGAACAGGAAGATAGAACTTAGGTCTACTGATTAGAGTAAAGAAATTATAGGAAAAGGTTGATGTAAAGAAGTTTAAGAAGTATACGTAGGTCCTCTTAGTCACCCACATTGGGTTTCCACCTTAAATCTTGGTGTTCATGTGTGTTTCTTATGTGTGATGCACATGGTTACTGTTTAATGCTTAATAAAGTATTAATGTACTAATTAAAGATCAATATATGATGAATTAACTGAATCATAAGTTCACTGGATATACGTTGGTTGCATTAAGAATAGTTTCGTGCACACACGGGTTCCCTTCTCTGAAGTAGCGTATATAAATTTGATTATGGAAATGAACAAGTTATTGATTTGAAAATACCGATTCACCCCCCTCAGTATTATTTCCAATAAAAACTCATATTCTTCAATATTGCATGTTCACCTTTGTTTCTTCATATGTGTCGAGCTCTAACTCAAGGGGCTCCATCAGGGTATGTGCTTCTTGGGTGAGAGAAGCTTAGAATCGCATTGTTGACTAAGGTAAAGAAAGAGGTAGACAAAATACTTGAGCCTATTAAATCAGCATGGCCAACATCTGGGGTTAGTCTTGTTTATGATGGATGGATAGATCCGCACTCCACCCACTCATTAAATTCATGGTGTCTTCCTTGAATGGACCAGTTTTCTTGAAATCACTGGATGCACTTGGACAATACAAGGATGCACAATATATTTGTGAGTTGTTCATTAAAATTATTGAAGATGTAGGTGTTGATTCTTGTGTGAAAATCATTACACATAATGCATCATTTGCAGGCTTGTTGGCATGATTGTGGAAAATAAATATCCACAAGTGTTTTGGACACCTTGCATTGTTCATTCCTTGAATTTAGCACTTAAATCTATTGTTTCTGATGTGCCTTGAATGGAAGTGTTATTGAGGATGCACGACATAACCGCAACTTTCTACACAATCATACAAATGTCATCACAATCTACAAGGAATACACCCATCTATCATTGTTGAAGATTGCAGATATACGATTTACCTCTTCATTCATCAGGTTGAAGAGGTTGAGGGCAGGGAAAATTTTAAGGATGGAAAATTATCTTGAAGTTTAAAAACATTGGCGAATCTCACTAGTCCCTAAATGAAAACTATAAAATGTTTATTGATATATTTGTAAAATTATTCAAATGTATAAGGATTTTATATATCGTTTCTATATAGTGCTGGAAAATTTTAAGGTAAAATAATTTTATATTGTAAAATTTGGGCGTATCATTTTTAGAAAAAATGGAAAAGGACAGATCAAGTTACCTCAAAACGAGTTAAGGACACAATGTTAGATGATGCTTGGTGGGAAAGGGTAGATCTCACTATTAAGAACATGGACTCTATCATTTCTTTGCTACGATTTACGGGTACATACTAACTCATCCTAGGAGAGGTTTATGAGGGATGGGATTTCATGATTGACTCTATGAGGACCATTATTTTTCAGAGTGAGTGTCTTGAGTATGAGACATCATCAGGGGCCTTCTTCATCACCATATAAGATATTCTTGTTAGTAGATGGGACAAGAATTGCACACTTTTGCATTGTTTGACTCACTCATTGAACCTAAAATACTACAACTATGAGTGGTTAAATGGTGGACCTTCCTGCAGATTCCCTCCTCACATGGATGGTGATATTTCACAGGGGAGGAAGGATGCATTGAGGTGGATTTTTTAGGATAGAGCATCCCTTGATGAGGTGGAGGATGCATTTATAGATTTTTCCACTAGTACTAGTTGATTTGTAGGATATGATGTGATTAGAGACAGGGGGGATAAGAAGCCCTATTCTTGGTGGGAAACTCATGGGGAAACAAGCCCTCCTCTACAGCAGTTAGCCATGAGGCTCCTCTCTTAGGTGACTTCATCTTCTTGTTGCGATAGGAATTGGAGCACATGGTAATTTGTATAGTGTCAAGAAGAGTAGGCTTGAGCAGTCCAGGGCAAAGGCAATGGTGTATATGCACACCAACATTCGTCTTATTTACAGGCAGAGGGATGAGTGGTTGAAGGAAAAGACAAAGATGTGGGATGTCTTTCTTGATGATATGGGTTTGGACAACAGTGTTGAGTTAGTATTTGCTAACTTGGATCTTAATGAGCCAGTGCTAGAGCCTGTCACTTTTGATGATGGTGATACTGTTGAGGCGTCTCTGCATCTGCACCTGCAGATGTAGAGATGACATTGGATACAGAGGAGGAGAAGCAATCAGAGGGGAGCAGTGGTGACCATGGTAGTGATGTTGATTTTGATGATGATGATTGATGACTCATGAGCTACCTACTACCTAGTACTTGTAATTGTTTTGTATTTGATATTTCTATTTTTCATTGGCATTGCTACTACCTATGTAACACATTTTGATTTTTATGACTTAATGAGAAAAGTGTAGTTTCTTGTCCTTCTGCTATTGGATCATTGATGAATCTGTTGCAATTGTATTTGTATGCATAATGTTAATCTATAAAACTTATACATTTTAAATTTACAATGTAGAATCTAGATCTATATCTGAATTTGTATCATAAATAAGAATTTGTATAAAAAATATCTAATTATATATATATATATATTATATATATTATTATATATATTATATATAATATATTTATTTACAGAAATCACGTACATGTACTTAGTTATAATGTAAAACATAATTTATTAGTACATATGAAAATAATTATAAATTAAAAATAAAGGGCCTAATATTAAAACACTCGTTATGTTGATAAAATAACATAATATACCAATTCATCATCATAAAATAAAAAATGTATATAATTAGAAAAAAGTAATATATAAGCGTTAAATAGAAAATATGCCTGTCAACATCATTATCAGAACACTACAGTAAACTATAAAAGCAAAATGCAGTGCACCAGTTAATTCAATTTCCAAAGAAATGGACCTTAATATAGCCTGTGTCTCACATGATATGATAACCACTTCTTCCTAACGTCATGTGAATAAGTGACCAACTAATGTCATGTCAATAAAGTGACCAATCAATCTGTACTGTTTTCCATTTATCAAAGTGAGAGGCCAAGGAGAGATTAATAGTGTTGTCTTAGAAGGCCGTAGTCTAATTAGTCGGAGGAATTGCTCGGAAAGTTATGGAAATCTCGGTCATATTTAGAGAAAATCTGGCAAGGATTTTTGTAAATCCAAGTTATAGTGGTTAAACTTCAAAATTTTAGGTGTCTCAGACGTTTTTGATGGCGCTAAATCTATTTCCACCATCAAAAACATGATTCAAACACTCTCTCTACAAGATTTTTTGAAATTTGTTTGCTCGGTTTCGAACCACTTTTGACCGTCCGAGCAATTCCTCTGCCTTGTCCTAGGTTTGAGTTAGTGTTTTTATGAGGATGGAAGAAGACAAATTTATTTATAATGAGATGTTTATCATTAAGATTGCATGAAGCTTGTTCAAGTTTGACATCATATTTATTATGTTTATTATTAGGATTAGGAATATGTAAAGTTTGATCCAGTCTTAACTTTTTTTAGAAATTTAATTTCCCAAAATAGTTTCATTCTCAACCCTTCCTATAAAATTTTAAATATATGACCTAACCAACACTAAAGCCCACTAAAACCATTTAATATATACCTCAACCCCATAAAATTTTGAGTGCATTAAAAGAAAAGTTCACTATAATTTGTATTTTTCAATGTCCTTGGCTGGAGATTCATTTTAACATCCATATTAATGTACTGAAAACAAAATTGGGTTGTTTTGAGTTGAAAAGTAAAGCAATTTCATCAATTTACTTATTAACAATAGTTTGTGCCATACAAAGCTAAATTACACATTAGTAAAGAAAAAATCCTTGCAACAATCTATGACCCAAGTAAGACGTTCATTAAATATTCATTCTTTGTTGATATAGATTGTGATTCCATTCTATATAAACAAAAAGAAAAATATTATATTATTATAGTAATCTCATTTCACAATACTCCAAGGGCATATAAAAATAAGAGTTTTGTACATTTTTTTAATCAATATTACATAAATTTGTACATAACACCTACTTAGATAAACATCTCTCTACCATCTTAGAAACTTTTCTAGCTCATACAACCAACTATTTGGCAATTTAAACATGAAAAAAATGCAAAATCATTACACTAAAAAGCTAAACTTTGGTGTGAAACATGATGGGGAAGAAAGGGTATGTACATTTTGCACATCAGAAAAACATTTCATTTTGGAATGTGAAGCATTCAACCCTAAAGGACCCTGGGAAGAAAAGGTGTGTACATTTTGCAAGTGGTAAAAACATTTCATTTTGGAATGTGATGCATTCAACCACATCAGAGAAAGTTATGAGAACATATTAGCATTAGTTTCTTGGCACTGTCTTTTTAGCAAGGGGATTGTTGGAAGGTTGGGTCAGCTCATCATCAATTTGAATCGGAAAAGCACTGAATTGCAAAGACCAAAAAACAGGGAAACTAATGGTCTCATAAACTATTTTTAGTCTAGTAAAGCTTAAAATATCATTTCATATGCATAATAAAATTCGGAACTAATTGAGTGACACCACCCTGCGTCGATATGACTATTCATTTTCATGCACACAAAAGAATCATTAAATCCATGTCAGAATACTAATTCAATTGTGTTGGATAAGAGTAATTTGCACAGGCTTCCAATAAAAACCATGACTTAGCAAACTTCAAAAAGTTTATTCATAAAATGCTTAAAACCCTAGTTCTAATTACTGCCACCGTAAATGCGATGGCCGTTGTAAGCAACGGCCATAATCTTGCTGCTCTGGTAAATTCCTGTTCGCATACCGACCTGGACGTTGTAAGCGACGGCCATAATCTTGCTGCTCTTGTAAATTCCCGTTGGCATACCGACCACCATTACCATATCTGAAGAAATGTTCTTGAGATAACGGTGCAGGTACAGCCATGTTTGCAGGGTGACCACCATTAACATATCTGAAGAAATGTTGTGGAGGTAACAGTGCACCTAGGTCAGGTGCAGCCATGTTTGCTAGCTGACCACCATTACCATATCTGACGAAATGCTGTGGAGGTAACGGTGCAGGTGCAGCCATGTTTGCAGGCTGACCACCATTACCATATTTGACGTAATGTTGTGGAGGTAACGGTGCAGCTACAGCCATGTTTGCACGCTGACCACCATTACCATATCTGACGAAATGCGGTGGAGGTAAGGGTGGGAGTACAGCTATGTTTGCAGGCTGACTACAACTACCGTATCTGAAGAATTCTTGAGGAGGTGACGTTAGATATGGAGTTGACGGTGCAGGTACAGGCATGTTTGAAAACTGACCACTGTTACCATATCTGAAAAAATGCTGTGGAGGTAAGGGTGAAGGCACACCCATGTTTTCAAGCTGACCAACATTACCATTTCTGACGAAAAGCAGTGGAGGTAACGATTCAGGTACAGCCATGTTTGAAAACTGACCACCATTATCAAATCTGAAAAAATCCTGGGGAGGTAACGTTGGATTTAGAGGAATTCTTGCAAGCCGATTATGATCTCTGTGGAATTGTGGAGGAGCTAGAGGTGCGTGCATATTTGCGAGTTGATCACCGTGTGCATTGAATTCTGGTGGCTGTCTAATTCTGGATCCAAGAAAACATGTTGTGAGAGGTTGTTGAATTTGAGTTATCAGGGGAGGTCCAATTGCCGAATCAAGCAACTCAGGATTCTTGTCTACCAACTCCTTCAATGCTTCCTCCTTAGCAACCAGAGCCAGAGCCTCATCGTTTCCTGGATCATAAAAATAGGAACACTTGTTGCATCTTGGACAGAATTTCCCTTCTTCTCTACTATCTGTACAAATACAAAAATGAGAAGAGCCAACGTTCTTTCTGCAAAGGTAACACATTTTGTTTCCACACCGACACGTCAAGCGATTGCATCCGCACTCTTTTATTAACTCCACCTCGCAATTATTACATTTTCTTATCGCAGCATTCGCCATCCTCTCTTCAACTTTCCTACGAAGTGCCGTTTTAGCTGATTTTTTATCAACCTCTTCACAGCGTAGTGGTAAGTGACTCACCTTCTTGCATTGGATACATGAAGACTTTAGACATTTTGGGTTTGGACAGTCCAGGACTTGTACACACTTGTCTATTTCATATGGAATGTTACAAAATGGGCAATAAACCAAATTTTCAATGTGGGCTTCTTCAACTACAGCTTGGGCCACACGATATTCATATTTTTCAAGAAAATCATTTGGGATAACTTTCCTAATCTCTGGCAAAAGAATTGACTGTTTGCAGGGATAAATATTCATGCAGGATAGAGAGCCATTTGCATGTGCTCTCAGAACTCCAAAAATCATTTCATCAACATGCCTCCTTATACATTTAAAACAAAAAAAGATGCCCATCTCTACACTGTACCACATTTTCATATTGATATTCCCAATAGCAGCAAGCACATACGAAAGACGTTTCGACTACTTGTGTCTCTGCTTCTAAATTCTCTGAAGTCCCAACTCTTCCACGAACCAATTCATTGAAATCCCCTAATCCTCTCATTATTGCCTTACCCTTCTCTTTCTGGTAAGATGATCTTTCTGCTTCCGTGCTCTTTCTTTGATGGTCGCTTGCTACTTTAATGATGGCCTCAATCTCCTATTTTTGGGAATTTCTTCTGAAAGATGATCTTTCTTCTTCGCTGCTCTCCCTCTCAGGATCCTTTTGGGAATTACTAAGTTGTATCAAAGAAGATCTTTCTGCTTCTCTCATGACTTCTGAAGGTCCATCGTTTGACAAATCCAAAGCATTGTCTGAAGAAGATGATGAACGTGCCGCCATAGTTCCCAAACTTCCTGTGAAGATTTTGTGTATAATTTCTTTGCCCTGGCCTTTCAAAGACAATTAATATCAATAACGCGAGATAATCCCTCACCACACCAATCTATGTTTAGACTCAAGACAATTTATAAATATATACAATACATAATTAAAAATTCAGCTAAAGCCGACGATATCCTTGCACACCCCAAAACCAGGAGACAAGGGCACAATATTCTCGCACACCCACCACTGTCCAAACCGTGAGAATTTGGACCCTGAAATTAAAGTATAATTTGCGGTGAAGTATGGGGTTTATTTATTTTCCAAATTCGATTTAATGGTTATAAGAATAGATCTAATTCTTAAAAAAGGAGTTTATTTGTTGAATAATAATAATATTATATTATTTTCTATTGATTTTAAACAGTAAGTTATGACGAAAGAAATGGTCGCAATGGTTGCATATGAGGTTTATTTATTTTCCAAATTGGATTTAATGATTATAAGAATAGATCTAATGGTTATAAAAGGAGTTTGTTTATTAAAGAAGAATAATATTATATTATTGAGTTTGTTTACTGAATAAGAATAATATTATATTATTATCTATTCATTTTAATGTGTACTTTATCACGAAAGAAATGATCTGACTATGGGGTTTATTTATTTTCTAAATTGGATTTAATGGTTATAAGAATATATCTAATGGTTAAAAAAAGAGTTCGTTTATTGAATAAGAATAATATTATAGTATTATTAGTTTAGACTTATTTTTTAAGTCGTGATTTTTTTTTAAGGGTAAAATTAGAGGAAAGGTTTGTATTTAGAGATATTTGGTCTCCTTTAGAGCTTGATAGATCTGAGATCAGATTGATTTAGATATTGATAACTATTAATCAACCTAGATCCATTTTAACTCTCGATATATCAAGAGTGGAGAGAGACCTTTCCTCAAGTTTTGCACTCAAAAAAAACTTTGCACCTCAAGAGATTAAATTTAATAATATTAATATTATAGTTAATTTAATAATATTAATATTATTTAACAATATTATTATTATTAATCTTTTAATTATAATACTAGGGTTAATAATATTTTTTTTGGTATTAATAATAATTTGGCCCATAGGCATCACCTAAATAAAACCTATTTTTTGAGTGTTAGTAAGTATAAAGAGGTTCATGGAGTAATATAAAAAGATGTTTTATTTATTTACCATACCTCGGGTTTATTTATATTTTTATTTAAGTATGGGGGTTTTCACAGTGCATTATATTAGATATCATTTTGCGATTCAACCGTGTTAAGTAAGTTATTCAGTTATGACTAACTCTCATGGAAATGGTTATAGATGAATGACTTACTCAACGCAGTTGAATCCCAAAATGATATCTAATCTATTTTTATTTATTTATCATATTTCTTTTATTTACCATGATATTTGGCCCATAGGCTTGGTACATCAATAAGAACACATATAATTGATAAGAAGAAATCAATCACACATAACACAGATCAATTTACCCGTGGAAACCCTAAGCCTAAAACCCCAACCGTGTATTATCATACAAGTGGAAATATAGTCTAGCTTACACAATGCCTTACCTCTACCATCCAAGCCTCCTATTTCCTTGTGCAGTTTCCTTGGGGTCTAGTGTTGCCACCTGTGTGAATTGGCCTCTTCACACACTCACTAACCTCTGATATAACTACACAAACGTGAAAGAGATAAATCTTCATCATGGATGAGCTTCCTTTATAGGAAAAATGTTCATCCAACTAATAGCACACTATCTCTTCTCTGATCTCAATTGGGTCTCTAACAGAACTAACATGCATCAATTATCCATAAGTGAGTACACAATTATCTGAAAATAATAATTGTCACATGCATGCAAGCATCAACAAACTATATCTCATTAATTTAACGACTTGTTAAATTAATCTAACTGAACTTGACCAAGTTAAACTAAGTCAACTGATCCTCTCAATATAGAACTCATTCTTACTTCCTCAATCAGCCGAGAAAATCAACGACACATTCCCCAATTAGTGGAGAAATAATTACATGTACTCACAAAGAATTCAGTTTTCTTTTCCTTAACTAATTAACTCAAGGAGAATTAATTAATTAATATTCAAAACTGTTGGTAAGACCAAATTCGAATTTGCATCCTATAGATAGACCAGGGACTGCTATAAATAGGAAGGGACCATGAACTGCTATTTTTAGAAGATGTTATCTTTAGTAGTTTCACCTCTCACCCAAGGTGGCAAAAATGTTCACTAGCCAAATTGCTATTTTTAGAAGTGTCATTTTTAGTAGTTCTATTTTTAGAACTTTCTAAATTTAGCATTTCTTGTTGCACACTTTCCAACACTCCCTCTCAACAAGAAAGGCTTCCTCTTGAACCCGATCTTGTAACTCTGGAATGTTCTGCATGCAACACATCTACCAAGTGTTGTTGCTCCGGCAGCACTCGGAACAAAAAAACTCCCAACTATCCACTCTGTCGGGCTAGAAACATACTTTGTTGCTAAAGCTTTACCTGCTGCTGACAAGCGCTCCCTCTCTGACCTCTGTGCCACTACAACATATCCATGTATCTCACACCATTGCACTCTTCTTTGTGCTACCCTACACTATGCAACACACTTGTGCCACTCACATTGCTACAGACTGCATACTTTACACTGTCCTAGGATTCCCTACATTGTAGCTCTCTCTGCCACTCAATATGCATCTGTCTCTACCCAATAAGTCAGTTCATAATACTCCACATCGAGGATCCCATAGCAAGGTCTGATCCAAGAGGTTGGGTACCTCAAGGATCTTGCCCCTATTCCTTAGAATGATCACTCCACATTGCCCACCTCCTACCTGGAGGTATAGCTGCATGTGATCCCTCAGCCCACCTGGCTCGAAGTTTCCCCATAGTGGATGTCTCCGCATGAGTAGATGTCTCTACTTGATCTCCTCTCAACATCCCCTATTATAGCTGCTCCACAACTTCCTAAATTTGTTGCACCAATCGTGGCTCCTCCATAATTGTCTGAGACTTGTTCTAGCTCTACATGTTGAGAGGTAATTTACTTTCCCTCTCAATGACCAAGTATCTAACCTTTACCTTGCTTCTCAAGGATTTAGATGCATCTTTTACCTCAAGTGCATCTAGGTTCTTGGCTAGCAAACCAATCTATTTTCACTTTCCCGTTGTCACGAAATTTTCTAGAAAAAGAGCTGATTTTAAATTACCAATATCTCCCTCATTTGAACTCTGATTTAGCCGATTTTTTTTTTTTGGTATTTTTCCACAAGGAATCCAAATCTTCTATTTTTTTTTTGAAATTTTGTACATAAATTTTTAGATATTCTCTGTAAATGCTCGGGCTAAAACTCAAAACTTTGAAATCTCCTCTTAGTATATTGTTCTTTCCTTGATTACTAGTGCTCCAATACCATGTAGAATTTTGTTATGTAACCAGCTCATAAAAAGATAGAAAAGATAGATCAACGTCTTAGAATTTAGCCTCTTTGAGGGGGAAACCTCCTTTACATTACACAAATGAACAATTCTTGGATGATACAAATGACAAGACCTCCGTTCTATATATAGGAGTCTAAGGGGTCATAATATAATCAGAGCCGACATAATAATAATAATGTAAGGGCACAATAATAACAATAGTGGGCTTCTATGGTGCACAATAATAACAATATGGGGACTACATGGGTACAACAATATAATAAGGGGGTTGTACTAATAACAGTAAGAGGTTACACTAGTAGTATAGGGGCCTAACATGCCTCTCTCCTTCAAAAAGTGTTGATCTATCTTTTCTATCTTTTTGTGAGTTGGTTTCATAACATTTGGTATTAGAGCTTTGAATTCTAGGGTTTCGCTACTCTAAACAGGTCATTGTGGAATTTGTGCTATAACTTTTTTCTACGACATTTCAGACGCTACAAAAACCCATTTGAGAAGAAATTGTGTTGAACCTCGGGTCCGAATTTTAGATCTTTTTGCACAATAATTGCGGAAATATGATCTGGGGAAGTTAGTCATTTTGCAGACTCCTGAATTACATTCCAAACAGGTGACCTGGGGAAAATAGTCATAACTTTCATTTTGAGCATCAGATTGAAATTTTGTCACAAGCTACAGAAAGAGGACGAACTGTAGTTTCTTGTGTATATTTTTCTAATCCTAAGGTCAAAACAGTGACACATGGAACTTCATACAAGTTTTCTCTTCTAAAAAGGTATATAATTAGGTCATCTTGGGAGATTGTGCATAACTCTTTCTTGGGGAATCTAAATTCGATCAGACTAGTGGCATTGGTAAGAGGACACAAAGGTTTACTATAGGTCGAAATTTCAAAACTGGAAGAACCAAATTACAGAGTTATATTCAATTCAAGATCGAGCTCCTAAAATCAAGAAAAGGCGATATGAGGAAGTTTGATGGCAAGGATCCGGTAAATTGGATACTTCAGATGGAGCAATATTTTGATTTACATGGTGTACCACTTTTACAAAAGGTATGTATTGCATCTTCATATTTAGAACAGGATCAATTTTTATGGTATAAAGGGATTCGTTCTCATAAACAACTTGTTACGTGGTCAATTTTCGCGGAGGAAATGATAGCACATTATGAGGATGTAAAGAGAAACACCTTCTTTAGAGCAACACCACAATAATTGGAAGGAGAAAAAAGGCTTTGTTACAAAGTGGAAAGTAAAATTATGGTAACAATGAAGTCTACCCCTCACAACTATAATAATGAAAGTGTTGTTTCTCCAAGCCTTCCATAGGCTACAAGGGTTACACCACAACAATTAGAAGAAAAAAGAAAAAAAAGGCTTCGTTACAATTATGATAGAAAATGCACTAAAGGTCATAAGTGCACTGAGAAGAAATTATTCCACATAGAGTATGAAGAGGAGGAATAAAAGGATCAAGAAACATCAAAAGAAGAGGATATGTGCCAGGACCAAACCCCAGAGAAAGAAGAAATTAATCTAAGCATATCTTGTAAAGCATTGGCAAGAATTACCACTCTTCAAACTCTCATGATAGAATGACATATCAAGAAGAAAAATGTTCAAGAAGTGAAAGATCACATCAAGAAAGAAGAAATTAATCCAACCATATCTTGTAATGCATTGGCCAGAATTAGCAATCCTCAAACTATCAAGATAGAAGGACATATCAAGAAGAAAAACGTTCAAGAAGTGAATGATCACATCGAGCATCAAGAAATGAATTCGACCATATCTTGTAAACCATTAGAAAAAATTACCACTCCCCAAACTCTCAAGATAGAAGGACATATCAAGAAGAAGAAGGTTCAAACAGTGAAATATCATGAAGAAAAGTGTCAAGAAACATCAAAAGAAAAGGATACTGACCAGGAACCAACCCCAGAGAAACAAGAAATGAATCCAACTATATCTTTTAATGCATTCATCGAAATTACCACTCCTCAAACGGTAAAGATAGAAGGACATATCAAGAAAAAAAAGGCAATAGTGTTAATTGATTCGGGTAGTACCCATAATTTTATTAATTGTAAGATAGCCAAGGACTTGGATTGCTTCCTAGATCCAACACCAAAGTGTCAAGTGACGGTTGTAAGTGGAGGAACCATTAAAGTCTTCAAAAAGTCTTCAACAATCATTCCAAGGTATTTGAGACTCCCAAAGGTCTCCCACGTATTTGTGATCATGATCATCCTATTCATTTTATTCGAGGATGTGTTCCTCCAAATGTGTGGCCTTATAAATATCCATATGCCCAAATGAGTGAAATTGAACATATGGTTGCATAAATGGTAGGGGTTGGTACAATTATCTAACCAAATTTGATAAACAAAGGAAGGTATGAATGGAAGAATGACGAAGCAGGGTGGGAACTCATTCAAAAGTTGTCGAATATCCTAGTTCCAATGATATTGCCAGAACTTGACAAGGAAGAAAAAAACATATTGGAACCTGAAGCATTTACAGAATCGAGAAGTCGACAACTACAAAATTGATCAATTCCAAAGCATCTCATCAAGTGGAAGAACATAGATATTGAAAATTTCACATGGAAGGACAAGAATTCTATACAGAAGAATCAAGAACTACTCAAGCATTGAGGACAACACTTTTTGAAGGATAGGGGCATGTTAGGTCCCTATACTACTAGTGTAACCCCTTATTGTTATTAGTGTAATGTAAAGGAGGTTGCCTAGTAACAATAAGGGTTTACACTAGTAGTATAGGGTCCTAACAAATTTTGTAGAATATTTCCTACAAATAAGTCAGCTTTGATACCATGTAGAATTATTGTAGATTTTTTCTACAAATCAGTGAACCCTGATACCATGTAGAAACTTCCCACCTGTAGATCAACCAGGTGATGCAATATACTAAAGCAAAACATTTGATCTACTTCTACAAAATATTTAGCGGAAGCTTAATCAACCATGGGCAACATCAATAAGAACACATATAACTGATAAGAAGGAATCAATCACATATAGCACCGAAGAATTTACTCGGGGAAAGCCTTAGCCTAAAATCCCAACTTTGTATTATCATACAAGTCGAAATATAGTCTGGATTACACAAAGCGTTAGCTCAGAAGCTATCCAGCTCTCATTACAATCTCTCTGCTACTCATAGATAGTCAAAGGCTTCGCACAAACCTTCTCTTCTACCCTCCAAGCCTCCTATATCCTTGTGCAGTTTACTTGGGGTCCAGTGCTGCCACCTGTGTGATTTGGCCTCATCACACACTCACTAATCTCTGATTAACTGCACAAACCAGAAGGAGATAAATCCTCATCATGGATGAGCTTCATTTATAGGAAAAATATTAATCCAATTGATAGTACATTGTCCCTTCTCTCATCTCAACTGGGTCTCTAATAGAACTGACATGCATTAGTTATCCATGAGTGAATACACAGTTATCTAAAAATAATAGTTGTCACATGCATGCAAGCATCAACAAACTATATCTCATTAATTTAACAACTTGTTAAATTAATCTAATTGAACTTAACTAAGTTAAATGAAGTCATCTGATCCTCTCAATATAGAACTCATCCTTAATTCCTCAATTAGTGGAGCAAATCAAGGACACATTCCCAAATTAGTGGAGAAATAATTGCATGTTCTCATAAAGACTTCAGTTTGCTTTTCCATAACTAATTAACTCATGGAGAATTAATTAATTAATATTCCAAACTGTTGGTAAGACCAAATTTGAATTTACTTCCTATAGATAGACCAGGAACTACTACAAATACGAAGGGACCATGAAATGTTATTTTTAGAAGATTTTAATTTTAGCAGTTTCACCTCTCACCCAAGGTGGCCAAAATTTTCACTGTCCAAATTGCTATTCTTAGAAGTGCTATTTTTAGCAATTCTGTTTTTAGAACTTTCTAAATTTAGCATTTATTGTTGCACACTTTTCAACATCAAAATCTTAACATAACGTAACCTACATAAGCTTACAACATCTCTCCCATACGGAGCTAGAGAGAGCCTATCCAGGAAATAATGGTTTTAAATTTAAAATGAAATTACTATTATATAAACCTTAATCCATCCTTACTCTAGTCCCCTAGAAGGATCAAATCTCTCAAGGTGCAAACCTCTTTTCTGAGTGCAAAACTTGAGGAAAGGTTTGTACCTTAGGAGATTTGATCCGTCTTGGGGATTGATAAATCAAGATTGAAGATGGAACCATGTTGGTTCAATGGTTAATAATTGATAAGAGTTTCCTTTACATCTTCTTCAAAAACATAATCCATTGTGCACATACATGGACAAAAGAGATTAACAAATTTTCCCCACTATCTAGAAACTAATAACCTCTAGTGCATATTAAATTAAAGAGTAACTGAGTTTCTTTTAAGTCTAGTGTAATTGAATTTAGATGAACATCGTTAAATATAGCTTGATTTTGACCAATCCAAACTGCCTAAAGAGAAAACTTTGGTAATCCATCCAACATGTCATGGATATTGAATTGAATTTTTGCTGCCATGGGATTTGAATTTTCCATTCCTCAAACATTTCTTTCCAATTTTTCAGAATGTATGAGTTATCTTTAGCCTTGTCTGAAGTGATTTTGTAGACACCAAAAGAGAGGGAGAATTGTCCAAAGGCATGAGGGATGCCTTCATATGCCGTATCACACATGGCACAATAGGAGGGGCCTTGAATATTTCTTTTCTTGAGGTTTTATCCTGTCAATATCTTTCCAAAGAATAATTTGCAATAGAAGAGACTAATTTTTGGCAATCCATCCTTATACCAAATTCTTCCCCATATTTTCTCTATAGGTGAGTGAATGAATTTTGAATTAACAAACCACGTCCTACTATCACTGTGTATATATTATTCTTACTATCCATCTATATGCACCAATCCAATCTTGAAGTAGCTATTGGGGTGAAACCTTTTAGTGCTTTTACTACCATTGACCAATGATTTTGAAGATCTGGGGGGATATTTGAACAACACCAAACAAGCCATTAACCATTGAGATCCCACCACAATATATCATTGATCTTGTTGAATATATTGGCCTCCATCTATTTAGCTAATTGCATTACTCCTTCATTCTCACTCACTAGATCTACTAAGGGAATTTGATCTTTCCAAAGACTAGTGTGCATGCCTTTTCCAACTTGCCAACCCAAATGGTCCATGATAATCTAGGCCACCAGTTAGATAATTTCCAATTTTAGAAACTTGTTCTAGCTATACCTTTTGTTTGGGTCTGATTAGCCTATTCTTTTGGAAATATTTGTGCACAAATGCCAATTTCCACAATTCATGGGAATATGAAAGAAGGCACCAAACTATATTTGCATCGAAAGCTAGATTCATGATCTCATGATCTTTTAGAACTAATCCACCAAATATTTTTTGAATGGCACATGGTATTCCAATTCACTAAATGAAATTTATGTTATTGTTCCTTCCTCATTTCTAAAGAAACTTCCACAATATCCCACCAATTTGGTGGATTACTCCATTTGGGGCAAGTAAACTTGAACACATATAAACTTGAAGATATGAGAAAATTGATTTTATTAAGACGACCTTTCCTTCCACATTTAACCATTGTGCCCCCCAAGCTTGTATTCTCTTTTTTATTTTATACAAGATTTACCCCATTCTTTTGCATTATATGCTCCTAGTGAAATTTGGATTCCTAAATATTTGAGTGATTCCACTCCATGACAATTAAAAACTCCAATATCCTTGACACGTTATTCAACATTTACTCAACACAATTCCCGTTGTATAATTAACACTACCTTTTATTGACCATACTTCCTAATAGATCAAACTAGGATTAGAAAAACAAATAAAGCGGAGGACTATTATTTTGGAGGCACCTCCCAATAGGAGAGTGTCATCTAAAAAATTAGAGGGATTGACACGTTTAACATTTCATATGATACTCAATCCCACCAAATTATCTTCCTGCATGGATTTCTCTAAATTCTTACTAAGACTTTTAGCACTAATGATGTGATGTAGAGGAGAGAGAGCGTAGCCATATGTTAGCCCTTGAGAGGCAACAAAAAAGGGTGGGTCGGTCATTAACCAATGGCACAATCCATAGGGGGCCAATGAATACGTTTATCCACCTTATAAATCCAAGAAAATAAAAGAGTGTCTTACTTGGTCAAAGGCATTGACCATATCCAACTTTATCTCCATTCCTCGCTTATCTAATTCCTTGCTTGAATGAATGGCTTCTCTAACTAGAATGATATTATCCAATATTTGTCTCTATTGCATGAAACCACCTTTCCTCTATGATATGGTTTCCAACAATATTTTTTTCAATCTGGCCACTATGATCTTCATTAGAATTTTATAAGTCAAATTACAATGAGAAATTTGTCAAAATGGGGTGAAATTTACCAGATTTATTTCTTTGGGAATAAGATAAAAAATGGACAAGTTAGTTCTTTTGTTAATATTCTCTTTACTTTGATTATTATTTCAAATTTTTGTCATATCATTTTTAACCATAATCTAAAATCTTCTATAGAAACTTTTGGAGAAGCAATCAAGGCATGGGGATTTATCTGGGTCCAAATATTGCTATGAGAAATCCAAACACAAATTTGAGATCCAGACAGACTGAAAACAGAAAGATAAGACTAAATTCAAGGGAAAATTGTAAAAATCCCTAGAATATAGGAAAGGAGGGAGAAATGTGAATTTCATCACTCCTACCAAGAATTATCCTTAGAAAAATTCCATTATTTTTGAGCGATGGTGCTCAATATTACAATAATGTTACAACTCCTAAGGGTGCTTGACCTTAATTATGAACCCAACGTTCGTACAAAATTAAGAGGGGTCATCATTATGTGTGTAGCATGTAATGTGTTATTATTTTTTTGATATTACGAAAATTAAAGTGAATGAAAGGAAATAAGTTGTAACATAGAGACCATTGTGTTGTCTATGCCACTAGAAATACTCAAAATCATAGGAAAAATAGAATAAAAAGAAAATATATTCTATTTATAAGGGTAAAGGAGGAAAATCAATTCAATCATGCTAAAGAAATATTAAATCTACTCTGCAATGCATTGGAAACAAACTTGCAACATAAAGAAATCAATGAAACAACAAACCCTAATTTTACAGAAAAACGCAGTTCTGATGCATCAAGTACATCAAAGATCCTATAACTTTTATAGGATTACAAGTTAAATTCTCAAGATCTTAGGGACATTGTACTATGAAAATAAAGGTTAACTATGCTTCAATTGTAAAGCTAAATGAATTTTTGATGCAAAAGATGGGATGCTGCAAGAGTCCTTGTTTTTCTATAGGATATAGTCTAGTGCCCAAAAAAGATGTTTTAGAGGTGATTTGAAGGAAGGATAAGTTGAGGACAGGTTTAAGGATTGTCAAGAGGGATTTTTGAAGTCCTTGCCTATGAGGGATATTTTTTTCACCAAAAGAGTGATTCTAAGGTTTCCTGTAGCTCTACCAATCAAGAATTTATGTAAAACAAAATACAAAAATGTATGACAACAAGTTTACAAGCTTAATGCATGGGAAGGGATGTTAGCTTCATAAAAAAATATTTCTAAACTTACTAAAATGTTGGGATGGGGTCTCTTGGGTTAGTTTTGGGGTTAAAAACCCAAGTTTTGATATAATTTTGGGTAAAAGGATGTAAAGTCTCCACAAATTGTGGATGCAGAGTGCGTAGATAGTTAGAAGTCAAAAGGGGTTTAACCTCTTGTTTATGTCAAGTTAAGTCAGTTTTGAGATCTACCCATGTTCTGCGGACCATGGGATGGTATGAAGGAAGACTATAAATAGGCATGTCTTAGAGAATCTAAGGCAGAAAAATAACAGTTTGTTGATAGTGGGTCAATAGAAGATAGTGCAGAGAAGTGAGTTATAGACGAAGGAAAGGCTTTGCAGCTAAGTGCACAAAGGCGTAGAGTAGAGCCCGTAGTTGAGTGCATGGACCACTGCAGATTAGTGCATAGGGAAGTTTCAATCTGTAACTTCATTTTGAATATCAATAAAGAAGATTGTTGGAAAAATTCGTGTGTTCATCTATTACTTCTAATATTTATGTTTACGATATATGTTGTCATGTAATAAATGTCTTTATGATATATTATGAATTGATGCATGATTATGTTTGATATGTCTTACTAACTGTATGAAATACGTGTGAAGTATTTACACGAAGATTATAATACTTGTTGTTGTGTTTATTAAATACTTAAGTATATCTATGCGAACTCAGATCTAGGTCATAGGGCATGTTTTCATTTCGTATTAGGGTTTCATTTCCAAGGTCAAGGGCATGATTTAAAGGTGTAAATAAAAGGCAGAAAGGGTATGAGGATGATAAATAAATCAAGCATGATGGCTAGTAAGTCCTAGTCACTATATAATTATCTTTTTAACTAATGTAATTTTCACCTCAAAAAACATGTTTTTGAGGTGAAAACAAAGTATTTTGAGTTAATTTGTATTTCTTGTGTAATTTTAAGTCACTTTATGTAATAAATGATCCCGGTTGCACCAATGCATCTCTCCTTTCTACAAGACAAAGAAACACTGCAAAAATCAGTTCAAATTGAGCATCATCCACCTGAAAAGGAACAAAGAAGAAAAGACATTAAAAACAAAGATTTGAAAAAGGTCAAGAAAAATTAGAAAGTGGGTTTTTCTAGTGAAAAATCAAAATCTACTCCTATATAAGGTGTCACATTTCATTTTCAAGTTCATCATTCTCATTTGGCAAAGAAGGAGTCAAAAAGTGAAGAAAAGAGGAGAAGTTGAGTGAGTTTTGGGCCAATGAGAAGTGGCATTGCGCTTCTGGAGTTTGGCGCTGCGCGTTTCAGGCAGTGGAGGTGGTGATGTGCGTTCAGGGGGTGGGACTGTGCGTAGGGCGTTTTTGGTAGTGTAAAATAACACTGCGTTGCGCGTTCAAGAGGGCGCTGCGTGTTGAGCAGCAAGGACCAAAAATGCCTCCAGCTTCATAAAAACTTCCAAAATCACCCTCTCATCCCTCAAACAGGTAAGTACCCTCACTATACCTCATCATTGATTTGCAATTCAAGTGTTTGAAGGTAATTTACCATGACAAATGTGAAACCCTAGATTCTCCCTCAATTACACCCTAGAAACCCTAATCCCCATTATTTCTCCCACCATCTATTACTAAAGCCCTGAAACTCTACCCTATATCACTCCATAACATTCTATACCCCTCATCCTTCATCCCAAAAGCTATATTTCAAAAAAAGACCCAAGCCCCTCTCCCTCATTTTCATGATTCATACCCTCCCCTTCATTTTCTAGCCCACCAAAATACCTCACAAGGTCATCTCCCATTCCCTCACTCCTAAATCACTCTTACTCACTCCCTTCATCCCTTTTCTAGGAGTGCATATCCACAAAATTTGCAAACATGGACAGAGAAGACAAAGATTACGAGGAGGAGGAAAACACTAGTAGTGACAGTTCGACAAATAAACCTCAGCATCAGAGAAAACCACACAAGGGAAGTAGAATTATCAGGGAAGAGCCATCAAACCTCAGAGAATTATAGGCCTCTCAGCTGGTTGTCACTTGTTTCAGACATCTAGGGTGCTATGAGTTCTGTGAGCAGGTAGAGAGAGTTCAACACCACCCTTAGCTCACCAGGCTTTTTGTAGCCAATCTTCGGGATAACAAGGTGACTCTTGCTAGGGTGACATTTACAGTTTCACCTTCCATTATTGTGGATGCAACTAGGATTCCAAATGTAGGGGAGAAGTGGTACAAGGCACAGGACCTGGATGAACACTATTATGAGCCTTATATCAAACCCAAGTACAGAATTGAGGCAAAAAGGATTTTTCCTTTCAGATTTTTTAAAGACAATTCTGCCCCCATGATAAAAATCATCATGAAATATTTCACTTGTGAGAGCATATTTTCCAGACTGTACACCTATCACATCAAGCTTCTCATGCATTTTACCAAGGTGAGGATGTTAAACCTCCCTTATTTCTTGTTCAGGAGTATTGAGAAGATGGCCCACTTTGTGCAGAAAAAGCCATACCCTCAGCAAATGAGTAGCCTTTATCATTATTCCCTGATCAAGATGATTGTGCTTCATCATCTTAGCCTCATCAACATCTCTTGGGAGACATTTATTGCTCATGACATCTTCAATGGCCCTCAAATTCCTCCACCAATGTCTCAAGAATCAGGAGGACCTTCTAGCAGTGCTCAGGACAAGACAGATGAGAAGGCCAAAGAAACCAATGTTTTAAAACTTTGACTCAGACTCTGACTCTGCCGAGGGTTGACTCTGACTCTGACTCCGACTCGGTATCGACTCGGCCAGCTCAATTTCAATGACTCGGTCATTGTAAAAAATACATTAAATATTTATTTTTTATAAAAACACATAATTTTAAAGATTTTCATTCATGTTTCCAAACACACGGCATTATAATATAGATAGAAGACAACATATGATCAAAGTAGGCTCATGAATATATCCATTATATTAAAATGGCACCCAGTGCACTGTCCAATACATACACGATGATGATATAGAGATCAAAAAAAAACACATAACCAAGGAGGCTAGAAATGACCTCTACAACAAAAGTCTATGACCAGTACTACTGGCTACTGCTAGAGTTGCCAGCATCATCTAGCTCAGTGTTACTTGGGAGCGGGAACGAAAGTGGGGAGCGGGAGCGAAAACGGGAGTGGGAGTGACATTTTCTGAAGCTCCTGGTTTGGGAGCGAATCCCAGAGGAGTTCGACAACCAATGTCACTAACATCAAGGTACATAGAGGGATTGGTGCTCTTGATTAAATATGAGTTCCATACCCTATACATGACAAATTCAATGGAACATGGAATCCCCCAATCCTGAAATCCTTGAAAAAAACCGACAAGTCTTGCTAGATCTTGAATGAAATCTAAAATTCTACTTCTCCTTCTCCATATGAAATCCAATGAGGCCGGAACCACTCTCAAACATCCTGAGTCATTTCATGGTAATGTTAAAAATTTAAGTAAAAGGATGAAAATGAAGATTAAGGAGAATGTCACTTTTACTTTAAGAATTTAACATTACCATGAATAGCATAGCCTTAGCAGGGCAATATGATCAAATACTAGGGTTTGGGAGAGGGGAATGTACCCCAAAGACCAGCAAACTAATTCATAAACCCCTTTGGAGTCCCCCACACTTCGTAAAATTAAAACCGAGTAGTTACGGATCCAGCCGAGTTATGACTGACTCCGCCAAGTCATGCTATGATTCAACTAGGTCAGTCATAACTTGGCCGACCAAACCGAATTTTCTGTCGGGTTGAAATTTTTTTTCCAGCTCGAACCAACTCGGCCGAGTCAGTTCCGAGTCGGCCGAATCTTAAAACAATGAAAGAAATTAGAGCTACTAAGGTGCCCAGAACCTACATGACATATCAAAGGGGCACAAGGAGATTGTTTGCATCTGATAGGCAAGTGTTTGCTCCACAGGATGTGGAAGGGACCTCACCTTCTTCATCAACTCATAGGCAAATGCTTGCTCCATAGGATCTAGAAGGGGCTTTGCCTTCTTCATCAACACAAAGGAACAGCTGCAACATCTGTACAAAGGGAAAGAAAAGATGTTGAAGGAAAGTTTTGATGATGAAGAGGAAGAGAGAGACTTTGATTTGACATAGCATGATGAGCTGGAATAGCATTATACTCATCATGGCATGGAAATAATTGACTTAGAGGCTCAGGATGAAGAAACAATAAAGGACATCATCATACAGGAAAAGGAGGCTCAAGTCCAAGAATTGATGGACAATTTGGAGAGAGCCAAGTATGTCATCACATATCTGGAACAAGAGAACAAGCAGTTGAGTGACAAGCAAGTCCTCATGGAGCTGGAACTTCTCAAAATAAAATGACAAGGTGACAAGGATGAATCAGCGATGCAAAAGGAAAAGTCATCCATCACTTTGGCTCCTATTGAGAAGGAAATTGAGGGCGATAAATAGAATTGGCTTGAAAGAGTCAATTTGCACCTAGAGAAGCTGTTGCAGAAGGCAAATAGGGACAACCAAATGATCAGGCACATGGCCTACCGCTACAGGACCCGAAACAAAATTTGCAACATGAGGGTCAAACATATGAAAGCTAGGCTAAGGCGGGCTCTAAAGGGAAAAAAAGAGGAGGATAGGCTTAAGTTGCTTGCTAAAGCTTCCTTGGCTCATCAAGATGCTTGTTGATGGTGCTGCTCACCAATTTTGGTCAAGTTTAGAGGAGATTTTGTATTTTGCAAATTTTGGAAATTGCACACACAGAAAATTTGGCTCAACACGCAGTGCCAGTACCTAGGGGCACCTGATGGACAAATGGATTGCATTTTTGGATTTAGAGTGATGATTACAAGCACCTTATGGATTTGCTAAGTTTTTGGGGTAGAACTGATCCACCAAAAAGTCAAAAAAATACCCTAAAAATGACCTTTCTGCCACTTTTTGGACACAAATAAGTAGTCCTAGGAGAATCAACTTTTGAGGGGTCAAATGAGCTTCAAATGAAGAAATTCTAGGTGTTTTAGAAATTATACTTGAAGATATTTCCAATGAGCTATCATGAGCTCAATTTGGATGCCAGGAAGGCCTCCAAAAGGGACCTAAAAGTGGCGCTACGCATAGGGCAAATTTTGCACAGGATGGTTATTTTTATGTGTTTTGACTGTGTTCATGGATTTTCTCTCATGGAGGATTTTTTACTATTGTAAATGATGACTTGGCTTGCAAATGATGGATAATTAGTAGTAGAGGGTAGATTCATTAGATTAAAAGTCAATTTGAGCTCAAATGAATCAGTTTTTTCACTTTTAGAGGCAAGTTGTTAAGATGCCTATATTCTAGTTTCTTGTTCAGTGTTGGTTAGATTAGCTCCTCATCTTAGGGATTCTTCCCTTGAGGATGGGAGGAGGTTGAAAAAATGCCTATATCTTCTTCTTCTTTCTCATTATAAAGGGTTGGACTCAATTGGATGCTTATGCCTTGATTGTACATCATTTTGTAGCAGTTTAGCACCGGTGCCTAGGGGCACCCAATGGACAAATGGCTTGAAGTTTTGGATTTAGAGCGATTATTACATGCACTCTATGGATTTGCTAAGTTTTTGGGGCATAACTAGTCCACCAAAAAGTCAAAAAACACCCTAAAATGACCTTTCTGCCACATTTTGGACACACAGAAACAGCCTTGGGAGAATCAACTTTTAAGGGGGAAAATGAGCTTCAAATGAAGAAATTCTAGGTGTTTTGGACAGTAGACTTGAATATATTTCCAATGAGCTATCATGAGCTCAATTCAAATGCCGGGAAGGCCTCCAAAAGGGACCTAAAAGTGGCACTGCGGGTAGGGCAAATTTTTCATAGGATGGTTATTTTTATGTGTTTTGACTGTGTTCATGGATTTTCTCTCATGGAGGATGTTTTACTATTGTAAATGATGACTTGGCTTGTAAATATGATGGATAATTAGTAGTAGATGGTAGATTCATTAGATTAAAAGTCAATTTGAGCTCAAATGAATCAGCTTTTTCACTTTTAGAGGCAAGTTGTTAAGATGCCTATATTCTAGTTTCTTGTTCAGTGTTGGTTAGATTAGCTCCTCATCTTAGGGATTTGACCCCTGAGGATGGGAGGAGGTTGAAACAATTCCTATATCTTTTTCTTCTTTCTCATTGTAAAGGATTGGACTCAACTGGGTGCTTATGCCTTGACTGTACATCATTTTGTAGCAGTTTAGCAGGAGATTAATAAAAATTGCAGCTATTTCTTTGGGATCCATGCGATATGAAGTTTAGTTCAGTTTCTTCTCTTGTGATCGTATGTTAGAATGTTTTGTGTACTTCATTAATCATTTCATTACTTCTAAGTGAATGTTTTCAAGTTGATAGGCAAAATTCATAACATCATTGCTCTGCTTTGGGGAAATATTCAGCATTATATGTTTTCTACAGTCTAGGAAGGATCCATGGTAATCACATGCTCTTCCTAGCTTCTCACCAGTCTTAAAACACCTCACCCATCTAGCCCTAGAGTGTTAAACCTTATGCCTACCTGGCCCCATTGAACACCCTACAATTTTGACCTAATTCCCTAGCCCTAGCTGTCTGGCTCCTCCTGATCCAGCAAAACCCCTTCAAAATCAAATCAAACTTTGTGCTACTATACCTAGCCTAATATCATTTTCCTGATCCAATCATCTTGGCTGAGATCCTTATGGAGAGAGCCCTCTCCTGGCCTAGTAGGGCTAGCTACTTGGCTAAGCGTGGTTTGTGGTTACCCTAGCATTGCCTTCCTTTAGCTTGAGGTTCAATCTAGGTGATAACACCTATCATTTTTATTTTCACAATAATAAGTTGTTTTGTAATTTTTATATAAAATCTTAAAAGAAACTCAAATGAATGGTTGGATTTTAAGGACAAAAAGACTTGTAATTTGTATCTGAGCACAATTCTTTCAGAATATTTAATCAAAGGATTAGCATTTCATCATATGACAACTTGTTTCATGTGTGAGTGTTATTTCTTAGAGTTTTCACAATCTATTTCATCTAAACTTTTTCAAGTCATATGAAACACCTAAGATATTAATTTGAGGATCAGTTTCCAATTAATTCTCCCAGAAAAGTTAGATTTAATACTGAGAGTTATAATATGAATATGTTGTTTGTATTGTAACTCTTCAACTATTAATTGTTGCCCTAATTTCAAGTGATTAAGATTTGTTCTTTTGTTGAGATATCGGAATGTTATTCTATACACTTTCTTACTATACCAAATAGATGATATATTTAGGCGAGTGTAAATGTTATATGTGATATTTCTATAGTCTTCCTACATTTCCTTCAACTTATTTATAGTTGTCATGGTTGAAAACTAGCATTTTGGTTAAAATTTTGGAGGGATCATGCTTTACATTTAAAGAAACAAGTTTAAACCATAGCAACCTTCTTTAAAAAATCACACATCTTGATGCCTTGACATAGTTTCCTAGCTAAAAATTGTTTATGAGGGACAACATCAAATTGGCGTCGTTGTTGGGGAGAGAAGCGGTGAAATTATTTTTTCCTAGGACAATGACATAACCATTTTTCTTGATGGTGAACAACAAATTGGTAGGCTAATACCTTTCACCTGGTGAACTCCATTGTCTACAAACATGGAATCTCAAAAGTTTACCAGATCTAATGCTGATCCCAAAGAACTCTCACCACTTTCTAATCCTAAAATATTGATTAGAAAAACTAGTTTAAGGCATAGGCTTCAGGCCTATTCTTCAACTATTCCTCAAGAATCAAATTCTTAGCTTGAAAATCCTGAAGACAAGCCTAATATCTCTAAATTTTCCCCAAGGATTTCATCGCTTGTTGAAAAGGGAGTCTCACTCCAAAAATATTTACTTGTTGAATAGCTTGAATCCTTTGAATTGTCTCTTCCCACTGAACATGAGCAATATGGAGTTAAAGCAGAAGAACGTTTTCCATTATTTTCTCATACAATTCCTATTTCTCCAATTCCACTAAAAGGAAAGATGAAATTACATATTAATACTCTTTTTCCTGAAGTACAGCAAGCTCTAACGACTAAATTATTTGACCTCAACAGTGTCCACAACGGAATATATCTCAGAGTTCACAGTAGAAAATGGTTGGAGTGGACCCACTGGTAAATGTTAGATATGCTCCATTGAGGCCACTTGCTCGATTCCATGATCTACCAAAAGGATATTTGAAGTATTTGCCCAGATATAACAGTGAAGGTGAATTTAATCCAAAGGACACTTATTTGCTTTCCTTTATTTTGCAGATAATTTAAATGTTGAGCATGATGATGTTACATGAGACTATTTGTACAATTTATTTAGAAGTAGAAGTCAGAAGTTGGTCTAGACAATTGGAGGCAGACCCTATATTTGAAGAGATCTTACAAATGTTTTTCTCAATAAATGGGGCGAGAAAAAATACCATGTTTATTATATTTAACAGAGTTTTGTTTATTCATTTATTTATTTATTTATTTATTTATATTTATTTATTTATT
>APFE030420671.1:32134-61547 GCA_000404065.3 Pinus taeda
AATTTAATTACCTTTTTAAACTAACCATTAAAATTATTTTATTTATTTATATATTTTTCACCTAATTTAACTAATTTCCATTATAAAATAATAAATAAGAATAAGAAATTAGCTTAATCAAATTTAGCGTTGGAGACTCACACTATTTAACATGCTAAGCTGGATCTGTTTCTTCAACTTGCTCTACGAAGAACCACACTAGTTGGTTCGAAACGCGTCGACAAATGAAATTTTATGTGATTTATGCTGAAGAATCTCTCATAAATTTGACATGGATCGCAGAAGCCTCAATTCTACAATTAAATCCCTATACGGAAGAATTTTGTGATATAAAGAGAAACGTTCGATAAAACAATTCCTGATTTCATCAAAAGGTTCAACAACTTATATAACAGAATGCCAGCTAATATCAAGTCTTCCCCAATGGCAACTCAATTCAGTTTTGTTGTTTATTTTGAGGATGATTTTGCATTAATGTTGAGAGAGAGGAAGTCCAGAACCTTGCCTGATATGCAAAATGATGCGATTGAGGTGGATCCAAACAGAGTAGCATCAAGTAAATTGACAGCTAAAGCAGAAAAAGTGGAAAAGGAAAAGGTTAAGCAAGAATCAAGATCCTCAAGCGAAGGAAAGAAGAAGGTGATCGAAAAATTGATGAAATAAGTAGATTGCTAAGGACGTTGTCAAACAAATTTTCCAGAATGGAAATCCTCCTAGACAAGGTCAGGAACTTACAAACACACCATTTAGTCAGTTTCATAGACCCTTTAACCCACATATATTACAAAGGGAAAGAAGAAATGTTGATTAGTAAGTTAAAACACCTTTAGTTATAGATGATCAGAATATTGAAGAGCTTGAACAAACAATATATTATGTGAATTTTTGTGATTATCAGTCTTCTCAAAGTTGGAGTATTCCTAAAGATACTTCTCAACAGGGACAAGAAGTGACCAAAGGTATTAATCCATCTCTAGTTTCTCAGTATAAAGCTTTTTTTATTTTCTACAAATTTGAACTGAATAGAAAATATGAATTAAGGCCTAGAGAAAACCTAGACAAATAGGTCAAGAGAGTTTCTTTTGCTGCAGCCAAAAATAAGGATCTAAGGACATTCATCTTCACAGCAGTAGTCCATAGTTATTAAATGACAATCAAAATTAGAGAGGGTTTCCGTTTCATTCAACTTAGAAAAGGAATTGGAGAAAGTAAAAATTCCTACTCCATTTTCAGAATTAGCTAAAAATATTGTGTATTAGAAATAGGTAGCTAAGTGGATTTAGACATCATATACACCAGTAGAAGAGGATACTTTAAATTTGCAGAATGAGAAGCCAGAAGTCATTTTTGGACCACATATAGAGATGATAGATGAGTTAGTGCCTCCTTTCTTTGTTACTTTGAAGATCCATAAGTTTCTCTTTTTCATGAGCATCAAATAATGTGAGGCCCAAATCAATTATGGAAAAGTTACAATTGGAGGATACTCGGATATATCATGATCTCTATTCATTTGATTCAAAAAAAGTGGAATGTTTGGGCCTGATCAAAGACTTGGTCATATCATTAGCCCAAATTCATGTCAAAAAATATGGTAATAGATGTAGTTGTAATATGCATTCCTACTAAGTTTGGCATTCTTTTATCAAGATCATGGTCTGTCAAATTAGGAGGACCCCTTCAGATGGACATGTATTATGCTACAATTCCAGTCTTTCGGGAGATAGCATGAGATTGTATAGAGAAGAAATATTTGCTAACAATGTGAGTGATGCTAAACACCCAATTAATTATCCAATATGTGTTTTTTATCAAGAATTGGGGTGTTTTATTTTGTCTACAAATAAGCAATTTAATGTTCACAATACATTAGATAAAGTTGTAAATATTTCTTAGATTTCAGTAAATCATGTAGGGAAGTTATATTTTGATGGGGCTACTTCAAAGGAAGGTTCAGGAGTTGAAGTGGTTCTAAATTTACCCTCAAAGGAGATTATTACTCAATCATTCAAGTTAGAATTTTGAAGTTACTAATAATGTAGTAGAGTATGAGGCCCTCAATCTTGGACTTGAAATGGAAAGAAATATGAAAATTCAAAATCTAGTAGTGTTTGGTGACACTGAATTGGTGGTAAAGCAGGTAAAAAATCTTTGTCAAACTAAACATCCAATACTTAATCCTTACAGGAATGAGGTATGGGATTGTCTAGAAAAATTCTTTAAGGTTTTAAATATGTTTACTATTCCCAGAGAAGATAATTTTACAGTTGATTCTCTAGTTTTATCAACAAGTACTTTCAAAGTTCATACTAACTCTCAGACGCAATACCACGTGGAAGTAATACATAGACCTTCCATTCCAAATATTGGGCAGTGTTTGAGGATGATGAATACATATTAAAAAAAAAAAAAATTATGGAGGTTATTGATGAGTTTCAACTTGAAATATTGATCAAGAATTAGATCAGGAAATTGAAGGCGGCATTACAAATCAAAGTGCAAAACTAAAGAATAAAATGGCAGATCATAAGATAATTCAACTTTCAAACAATTTTATTCCGAAGGGATTAGTTCCATTAAAGAATTTGTTTGATGAGAATGATGCTCCTACTGGTGAAGCTATTAAGCCTCATTCAGAAGATATACAAGATTGCAATGTTGGGACAGAAGAAGAACCAAGGTCTATTAAAAATTCTAAATTATTACCACCACAGGTCAAATACAAGTGCATAGGTTTGTTTAAAAAGTACACCGATATGTTCTCCTGGAAATATGAAGATATAAAAACCTATGATACTTATATTATTCAGCATAAAATCCATTTGAAGCCTGGTGTCAAACTTTTAAGACAGAAGCTTAGGCAAGTCAATCCTATTTTATTTCCTATAATTGAGAAAGAGGTAAAAAGCTTGTTGGATGATAAAATCATAGTACCATTGATATATTCTGAATGGATTGCTAGCTTAGTTCCTGTAAGAAAGAAGAACGGAGAAATTAGATTGCATGTAGATTTCAGGAACTTGAACAGGGCATCTCTTAAAGATTACTATCCACTTCAAAAGACTGATTTCCTTATTCAAAAGGTGAGTAGAGTAGACAAGATTTTAATGCTAGATGGTTTTTGTAGATACAACCAAATTCAATACAGAATAAGATCAAAATAAAACGACCTTTACTACACCTTGGGGCACATTTATGTATGCCAAGCTTCCTTTTAGCCTTATAAACCTTGGAGCAATGTTTTAAAGAGCTATGTAATTGGCATTTTTCGGTGAGAAGAAAATATTTGTGTTGATCATCTTCCTATTGTTTCCAATCCAAACTCACAACATTTGAGACATCTTCAACAGATTTTTCAGAAATGCAGGAAATTTGGGATTTCACTTAATCCCCAAAAATTAGTATTTGCCATGAAATAGTGTAAACTCCTAGGGAATATTGTTTCTAAAGACAAAGTTAAAATTGATCCCCAAAGAGTGTTTGTTATTCAATTTATAAGCCTACCTAGAAACAAAAAGGAAAAACAATAATTCATTGGTAAAATTAATTTTTTGAGGGGGTTTATTCCTAACTATGCAGAGAGTGAAAGATATTACAAATATCCTCAAAAAGGATCAAGAATTCAAATTGACGGTTTAATCAGGATTATATTTTTCTCATATTAAAAAGGCTCTCACAGAAGCACCAGCCTTATCTAGTCCTAATTATGGTAAGCCTTTCAATATCTTTTCATTTGTTTCAAATTCAATATCAACAATAGTCTCATTGCAAAAAAATGAGGATAATTACAAGAAGCCAATAGCATTTTTCAGCAAAACAATGAAAGGTGACGAGTTAAAATATGATATTTTTGAAACGTAAGCACATGCTTTGGTTCAATCCCTTAAATCATTTAGGACTTGTGTTTTACATTTAAAAATAGTTGCATATGTGCCAAACAATGCAGGAAAAACAGTTTTAATTCAGACAGACAGTGATGGCAAAAGAGGCAAATGGATTGTAAAAATTCAGGAATTTGATCAGAATATCAAGCTAACTAAGCTAGTAAAGGGTCAAGGATTGGCTAAAACCTTGGTAGAATCTAATTGTGGGATTCTAGGTATTAACCCTGTGATGTAGCTTTCAAATTCAACTTCAGAGAAGAATATACAAGATATTTTTTTATAATATTCGTGGTATAAGGATAATGTCTTCTTTCTCAAAAGTTTTCAGTGTCCTTCAGACTTAAATAGAATTCAAGCTAGATCTCTTAAACTCAAGGCAATAAATTTTTGCATTATTAATGAAAAATTATATTGGAAGGACCCTATGGGTATGTTTTTGCTATGTCTAAATAAAGATGAAACACATGGAGTGAAAGATCAATTTCATAAGAGTGCATATGGAGGACATTTTTCCTGGAAAACCACTGCACATAAAGTTTTAAGAGTAAGTTTCTGTTGGCCAAAGTTTTTTTCTCAGGTTGGTTCAAAAGTAAGAAGTTGTGTTTTGTGCTACATTTTCGTAAAAAAAAAAATTATTGTCTTTGTTGTTAATTCCATTTTTGGTGGAAGGTCATGTTGTGCAATGGGGCTTAGATTTCAATAGAGAGATACACCCGACATCTAGTAATCAGCATAAATAGATTCTAACTGCAATTTATTATTTTACTAAGTGGGTGGAGACAATTCTAACAAGAAGTGTAACCGATGCAGTGGTGATCACGTTTTTAGAAGAAAACATTTTGTCTAGATTTGGCAGCCCAAAGGAACTTATCACTGATAATTCTCAAGCTTCCAGCTCTGTCAAAATGATCGAATTTTATCAAAAGTGTCATATTGCTCTTCAACATTCTACAACATATTATCCTTGGGGAAATGGACTGGCTAAATCCTCAACAAGAGTCTGGTAAAGGTGATCAAGAAGGTCTTATATTATCATAAAAAGAGTTGGGATGCTCATTTGAAATATAATTTGTGGGCTAACAGGGTTTCTCCTAAAAGAGCAATAGGTAAATTTCGTTTTCAATTAGTTTATGGAACTTAAGCATTTTTTCCTACTCCTTTGGCATTTCCTGTCAATAGGTAAATCTCGTTTTCAATTAGTTTATGGAAATTAAGCATTTTTTCCTACTCCTTTGGCATTTCCTGTCAATAGGTAAATCTCGTTTTCAATTAGTTTATGGAACTTAAGCATTTTTTCCTACTCCTTTGGCATTTCCTGTCATGCAAATTTTGCAATTATGAAGAACCATGTGAATTTAAAAGAAGAATACATCGGCGTATTGAGTTGAGACAGTACAGCGAACAGGTGCAAATTAAGTTATAGCAATACTAGAAATAAATGAATATTTTGTTTGACAAAAGGACCAGAGAAAGATATTTCAATCGAGGTGATCTATTGCTCAAATGGGATGTTAAAAGACATGAAAAAGGAAAACATGGTATTTCAATTAAGTTATAGCAATACTAGAAAAAAATGAATATTTTGTTTGACAAAAGGACCAGAGAAAGATATTTCAATCAAGATGATCTATTGTTCAAATGGGATGTTAAAAGACATGAAAAAGGAAAACATGGTACGTTTGATAATCTTTGGTTAGGTATTTTCAAAGTGGTTGAAGCAAAGAGTAACAACACATTCATGTTACGAATTTGGATGGTGAGATCTTATCACTACCTGTAAATGGGAATTATTTGAAACACATCATACAATATTAAAAAAATATAAGGATTCTTATCTCATTCTCATTATAAATAGTCGGGTGAATTAATTTTCTAGTGCAAGTGCGATCATTTTATACAACATTTTGACTCCATGGCTTGAGGTGAAGGAACTAACTACACTTTTCAACGTCTTGCAAAGAGATGTAGTCCCAGATGGAGTCGATGTTGCAACCTTTTTGCAAAATTTCAAAATTTGTAAATATTTGATGGTAAAAAACATATAAATAAATGGTTTGATTAAACCTTCTGAATAAACTTTAATTTTTTTATGTAATAAAGCATTAATGTTGTTGTATAGAAATCCTCACATCTTTGGAAGAGTGATGAGTTTCCCAATAAAAATAAACCATGAAATAGGCATCTCCCCCCCTCCCCGTGACCTTTCAAGCTTTAATGGAGGGGTGAGAGTGGGTTAGATCTTTTTCTCCTTGTGAGACTCGCTTTTGCAACATGGAAAATAAGGAACCATATCCCTGATTCTGCTTTTAGGATTCTACAATACCATTTTCCTGACGTAAGCGTGAGACCTAGCCATGTCAGCATTTGTGGTTCGTAACTAATTTATTATAGGTGCCTTTAAATGCCCTCAAATTAAAAGCATGGGGTTGACCATTTTTTGTCAACACGAGCAACAGCTCAAGAGATTGAAGTTATGTTGCAGGATATGAAATTTCTACAAGGAAAATTGTGGCATTACGATCCTCATGGAATTATATCTAGCAGAAGAGTTGAATAGGATTCACCCCTATAGACATACAACAAGACATGAGGTGGCTCAATTTTTCCACAAGGAAACTCGGGAACAAGATTCTATGATAGTTGCACAAGTGCATATTGGAGAAGGTTAGCCTTCAAGGTCTGTGATTGTGGAAATTCCACAGCAGAGGGAAAAGGAACTAAATAGGGTCCTTTTAGATACACAATAATTAGCCTTACAAAACAAAACATATTAAAGGGTACATAAGAGGCAAAAATTAGAGGAGTAGGAGGTTTCAATCACTGAAGCCACATCAAGCTAGGTTGTTACATCAAGCAAGCTTGTCTTTAATGTAGAGCTTCTACCATTTGGTTCTTTTGAACCAGAATCATCATCCTCTTGTGTGTCACTTGCTACATATGCTAAAGAGGACAACACATTTTCACAATTTATGGATATCAAGGACTAAAATATGAAATTTGGAAGCACAGCACAATATCACAAACAATACTATAAACAACCCTAGATTATGAAAAAGGACAACTTCAAATGGCAATTTGGAACCTAAATCTCAGGTTCTTAAAACTACAGAGGGCTATAAAGAAACCAATTTGACCATTGACTTAAAGCATATCCATGTAGTTGATCAAATGGATATTCATAGACAGACATGGGAAATGCTGTGCAGAAGCTTGTCAAATTCAACTGTTAATGTTGCTAAATTTGAGAATTTACTAAGCAAAGTGATTAATCAACTAAAGCACGAAAATATTTCTACTAGGACCAAGCAAATGAAGGTTGGAAATATAGAGGACATTATAATAAAGTTGGGTGCAGATCCAAATAACTCTTCCTCAATACAGATTTTAGTAAAATCAATAGACCCAGACATCCAAGTGCTCAGAAGAAATCTCAAGATGCTAGCTCCGGATCATGTGCAAACTCCAAAGTTAGAAACAATGTAGAAGGAAAAATAGCATTTGCTTTCATTGATCATAGAACGTAATAAACAAATTGAAAATTTGTAACTATAAATGGAGAGTTTGTTGAATGAAAAAGATTAGCACACATGTGTAGCAACCACATCTAAGACAGCAATGACAAAAGTATATCCTTCAGAAAATTTGGTTAAAATAATGTCAACACTTAGCCTATAGGATCAAGATATTGAAAATCTTAAAAATATATTGTAGTTCAAGAGTAGTGCATTAAGTGAAGCATGGGAGGAATTGGAAAAGGAAGATAGAGATCTTAGCATAGAATAGAAGCAACCACATCTAAGACAGCAATGACAAAATTATATCCTTCATAAAATTTGGTTAAAACAATGTCAACACTTAACCTATAGGATCAAGATATTGAAAATCTTAAAAATATATTGTAGTTCAAGTGTAGTGCATTGAGTGAAGCACGGGAGGAATTGGAAAAGGAAGATAAAGATCTTAGCATAGAATAGAAGCAAAAAGCTTCTCTACAAAATCAAATTCTCAACAATAAAGGATTTAATAGGAGGACATCATTACTTATATTGCAAACTTATGGGAATATATTGTAGTAATTGGAGAAGAAGCAGAACTGTTGATAAATGTTAAAGAAGCTGCAAATTAGATTCACCAAGAATTAGAAAACAAACCATCAGTTGCATCCAAAGTAATTGAGTTTGTTAATTTCAGAGTTAAATAACAACTCAAAACATTTTGGGTTAATGACAGGACCAACGGAGACTAATATAGTTATTACTAAGAGGAATTTTAAGCAGCACGTACAGGATAAATGTAAGTTGGTTCAAAAGGAGGTAGATACATTTAATACCAAGTTTAGTATTTTAAAGGGTATGGGAATGCCTTCCTACTAGGATGCAAATGGAAGATTACTACTTCTTAATGTGTATAAATAGATATTATCAATGTTATAATCAAATGATGGTATATTTTCTAATATGAAAGGAGCATTAAAAGGTGAAGAAATTGTTGATAAACGTGGATGACTTCTATATCCATAGTCAAGTTAGGCTATTTTTTCCTGTCAAACCAACATATCATAAATTTATTAATTTGGATACAGTGTGTAGAAAAATAATATCATACAATTATCTAACGAGATCTAAAAATGAGAACTTAGCTAAATTACTTCCATAAATTTCTCAACTGTGACAACATAATCCAGGAAAGAAGTACAAGTGGAATTTTAGGATTGAACGGAGAAGACAAGTTATATTTTTATTTGTAAATTCTATATTTTTGTCTTCACAATAATAAGTTGTTTTGTAATTTTTTATAAAATTTGAAAAACAACTCGAATGAAGGGTTGGATTTTGGGTAAAAAAGACTTGTGATTTGATACTTTGCTTTCAAAATATTTAATCAAAGGACTCTTATTTCAACATATGACAGCTTGTTTCATGTGTGAATGTTTTTTCTTGCAGTTTTCACAATCTATTTCATCTAAACTTATTTAAGTCATATGTAACACTAGATAGGGAGGCTAAGTTGAGGGTCGATTCCCCTTAATTCTCTTGGGAATTTGATATTTAATACTGATAATTATAATATCAATTGGTTGTTTGTATTGTACCTCTGCAGATATTGATTGTTGCCCTAGTTTCATGTGATTAAGATTTGTTCTTTTGTTGATCTATTGGAATGTTATTTTGTACGCTTTTATATTATACCAAATAGTTTATATATTCAGGTGAGTGTAAATGTTATCATTTATAATTTTGTAGTCTTCATACATTACTTTCAACTTATTTATTCTAGTCATGGTTGAAAATTAGCCTTTTGGTCAAACTGCGGGAGGAATTGTGCTTTACATTTAGAGCAACAAGTTTAACCCATAACTTTATTTTAAAAATCGCACATCTTGGTGCCTTGACACAATTTTGTAGCCAGAAACTGTGTACGAGGGACAACAGATCCTATGGTGAGTTTCTATTTTCTCCATTTTAAGGCATGTATGTTGAATGAATAAAGGAAAGAACCCCAACACTCTCTGTGCAATAAGAGTCAACCACAATACTAAGAAAGGTGCAGGAGGGAAAGGACAACTAGGATAATGATTCAACGAGAAGGAAAGGATTATAACACTCTTTCCTTCCAATCTAATTAGTGGACAAATTAAAGTTGAAGCCAAATTCGAGGATGATCTAATCCATGAACCTCCTCCTTCAGAAGAATAAGGAATAATTAACATGTCATATTACGTAGAACCCCTAAAAATCAGAATGGATAAATATTTATCCTCTAACCTCGTTTCTAAATTCCCAATTGAAAACATTGAAGGAGAAGCACCAATGGAAACTATTCCCATTTCCAATCTTCCTAACTTTCATGGATTTCAAAGTAAATATCTTGATACTTTCCTTTTTCAGTTAGATGTTTTTTTGTCACAATTATGATTATATTTCTCATGCTCAAAAGTTTAAAGTATTTCCTGCCACACTTAAAAGTGTAGCCTTACACTAGTTCATGGAATTTGGTGGGAAATCAATCGATACATGGAATGACATGAAGTAGAAATTCCTTCAAAATTTTCAAGACAATTGTAAAGGTAGAGACCATCATGAGAAAAAATTTAAAATCACTCACAAAGAGGATGAGAGCTTGGACGATTATGTGGAAAGATTCCAACACAATTTTGTGAAGTTGGACAAGAATACCCAGTAAACAATCTCCTTAGAGGAATGAAGGATGAATGTATAGACTTGTTAAATTTAGTGAGTGAATATGATATCTCACAAGAAGAAATTGATAATATTTGTGAACCATGCAAGAAATATTCCAGAGATTTTCCAAGCGTGGGAAAAGTACAATGGATGTCTCCACCAGACTCATGAAATAAGCCTCAAGAGGAGTCCTATGTGCATAAATAAGAAATTTATTGGGTAATTTTAAATTGATATTCATAGTTCACTAGCCTCGCAATTGGACATCTTGTAGGCAAAATAGAAATGAATAGAAGTTTAGAGGCATTGTCTATATTCTATTAAAAAAGTAAACAAAGGAATCCTTGGAGGAAATGTTCGCTTAACATCATCAAAATATGTAACATCTATGATTAGGATCATCCTACCAAATTTTGTCCTTCACTACCAAAGTTAAAAGTAACATATCGAGGAGTAGATGAATAAAAATAAAAAACCTATTTAATTTCTCTGAAGTAACCATGGCAGCCATGACCAGCAGCTATGAATCAAGACCCTTATCAACTTATCAATAGAATATGTGTGTTATAATTCGACTTTTACAAGCAATCAAGAATATTCCAATACACGCGGTGACATTTAGGTAGCTATGCATTAGGAATACTCGTAAAAAAAAATAGGATTGGGCTCCTACTATTCACATAGTGGGACAATTGGCAAATTTAAGGCTTGCAGAAAACATTACTGCCAAATATGAAATTCGTGTGTCTCTAACAATTGATGTCCAAATAAATGGAGTGTGTATTTAAAACAAATTTGTTGACCTAAGCATTTCCATAAATACAATTAATAAAGAAACCATGGAGATGCTCAAACTAAGCAATCTTAGACAAACTCATATAATCCTCAAACTATAAATCCAATCCACTATTGGACCTAAAGGGATTTTTTATGATATAATCATCTATTTGGATTCATATAATCACCATGCAAATTTTGTAGTGTGGCAGGCAAGATCTCATATTGGAGGTGTTGTAGCAGCTACAACCACCCTCCAAAAAAATTTCTTCCCTTCGTCTTGGAGCCTCCCTCCTTAAATCTCAGCACCATGTTTTGCACTGCCCAGGTACTTATGTTTTCATTTGAATTTATCTTTTTCTTTACAGCTTGTGTTCGCTTACTTGATTTGTTTTCTAACTACAAGTTGACCCCCCATGACATGGTTGCATCGGGTTCTTGCACTGCCTTGGTAAACTACGCAGTCCTAGAGGACAGTTAGCCTTGCTCTCAGGAATTGCATAGTGTTGCCTAGTAGTGAGCCTTGCTCTCAAGAATTGCACAGTGCAACCCAACAATGAACTTTGGCTCCATAGTTGTGCAGACCCACCTGGTAGCGTGTCTTCAGCGGGGAAACTACACAAAACAGTCCAATCTAGCAAGTGAGCCTTCAGCTCCAGAATTTCGCAGAGTCAGCTGACATCCTACCTTCAGCTGGGAAATTGCGCAGAGGCTAAGAGGCAGCCCAAGGCCACTTAGCCCAGAAATTGTGCAGAACCTACTATGCCCAGAAATTGCTTAGTGCGTGAACCATATAGTTGCCCAGTCATTCCCAGAACTATGCAATCTTTCCAGGAAGTGCATGGCAGTTTTCCCGAAAATCAAGAAACTAAGAGAAAAATCATTCCTAGGTAGTAGAGATCTATTATTAATTTCTCGAAGGTGACACATTTCCATTTTTAGAAGTTCCTGCCAAGTGTCGTTGTTGTCCTTGATCTCAAGCATACGCGTCATGAACTTTGTTTCTCAAATCTACGTAATAGACACCACTAGAGCTCACTTATGCATTTAATCATCAAGCTCTAGCTTCCCTATGAGATCAAGGAGCATTCGGAGCATTGTCATCGCTTTTCGGGGTGAGTTTTGCTTTTATCGCCTAATGTCAATTTTTTTGTCGCTTTTGCTTGGTTAGCTTGTGAGAGTGTTGTTTTGCTTGTTTTGTTGAACAAACATTGGCATTTTAACTTGTTTTAGCATGTCGAAGTGTTGTTTCAAGTTATAGATTTCCTTCCCCAAGCGTCGCATGAGTTTTTCCATTTTTGCACCAATGGTCACCATTGTCGTGACTCCCTTCACATGCTTCGCGTTCCTTCAGTTTAATCGATTGTTGCACTTATTTCACATGCATACATATACACTTTGTCAGATATGCACTCAAAATTACACCATTCGTTAGATATGCTTGTGTGCACACTCCCCATGGGCATATCTAGGCTCCCTTGCTCGGACCTCACACTCCATTGCATGCACTATGCAATCTAGGAGCTCAAGGCCTTTTCCTTGGCTTTGAGAATTGCATAGTGCCTATCTTAGGTTGGCTCCAACTGCGCATTGCACAGTTCCAGGAGCCAGTCTCCCATCTTGGCCACTAATACTTTGCAATGCATAGTCTCTCCCATACCCTATCCCAGACTGAACTGTGCATTGCGTAGTTCCAGTCATCAAGCTTCCACACTGACTACACATTGCACATTTCCAATCATCAAGCTTCCACACTTACTGCACAGTGCGTAATTCCCACAGTCAGTCAATCACCCCTTATTAGTCAAAATTGTGCATTTCCTCTTGTCAAATGCCCTGGTTGCTACTTGATCATGCTGTAAAGTTAGATTTGTAAGAGCTAATGTTTTCTTGCAATGAGTGTCATTTCTGCCCCATAATTACCATACTCATGAAGCGCTTCTCTCCAATAGTCATTAATATGGAACCAAAGAGAGTTGCTTCAAGAAAGACCACTAAAAGAAGTATTGGTGAAGAAATTGAGCAAGTGCCAGTTTACTTGCCAATATATGCAGATGCCCAACTGTTTACAGAAAAGGAGTCAACACTAACAGGTAGCAAGACTAGTAGCAGTGGCAGAAGGAAGCAATCCAGTATAGGATCAGGGACAGAGGAAATTCCTGACATAAGAGAGGGAGTACAAAGATGCAGAGCGAAAGCAAATTCAATCTTCATGTAGGCAACTTTGACAGCAAAAGAAAAAGGAAGCAGAGGACACAGACAACATAGCGAAGGAAGAGAGAAAAGCAGAGCTTGCAGGTAGCAGAACTGAGATCGCAGCCAGAAGAAAAGAGTCGAAGGAAGAAGAGGAGCTGAGAAGCAGGAAGAAGAACAAAGGCAAGGCACAATGACAGAGAAAACAGCACTAATACAGGTTGATGAGTTGAAATATCCAATAGTTGAGTAAGAGAATGAACATATGTAGGTTCCCTCACCAATGCTAAGCACAAGAACTAAGTCTGGTTGGAGGTTGATAGGTACATGGAGCAGTTGATGCGTGAGGCCACCAATGATGACTTGCAGCTGAGCACAAACAACATGCAGAAGTACATAGGTGGTCCAACCACACTCAGGACAATGTTGTGCATGCTTCAGGACAAGACAAACATGGGTTCCAATACCATATACTCGGATGCCATGGAGGAAAGAGTTTGCTTTTAACAAGACAGCGTCAAGTAGTTTGGGGACATCACAACACAATACCAAGCTTGGCATCAGTACATGATTGAGAAGCATCATGTGGATGTTGTTGAGTTGGTCTTTCCCCAAACCTCGAAGTCATAGTGTTTTGTCTTGTTAGGTTGTCTCTAGCCTATTTTGCCCCACATGGGTATATGTGGAAATTGTATATTATTGTAAACATGTTGTAAGTGAAATTCAAAGTGTCACTAGTGGAATGTAAACATTCACTATGTAATGTGAAGATTCATGAGGGTAGTCAAAGGTTCAAAGGGGAATGTCAAGGGTCACCCCACCCTTTGTTATATATAAAACCTCATAACTAATAGTAGAGGCTTTTGGGAGCCAAGCTTTTGGCTAGGCATTTCTTAGAGAAGGCTTGGAGATTATTGTGACAAGCCTTGGCTTCTCCAAAACATAGAGCGAGTACATCTCTTTGGAGGAGCAGGTGGTGTTGACTGTAATCTTCCACTATTGGGGCTAGTTATTGTCAATGGTGTATGTATGGATGGAAATTTCACTTAATATATATCACTAAGACAACATGTTTTCATGCATATGTTGTTAGTGTAGTTCAACTATTCTGGTTACTTTAGCAATGTATGTTATTTAACTTACGCATTTGTATTTTGTATGCGATTGTATGAATCTTGTTGGAGACGTGTTGTTCTATTAACACGTCACTTTGTATTGTGGACTATGCCGCTTCCAACCTGTGATGTCATTCCGCTCGTGTGTTCCTTTCAGACTACGTAATATTACAATATTCTAAGGGACACACTTCCTTTCCCCTATGTGTGTTAGAACCCCCATACATCTCATCTCATTTGACTCGCTACAAGGTCACACAATTTCTTCCAACAAAGTTATCATACTTACCTCTGCGTGCTATTGCAGTCAAAGCACTATTGTAGTACTCATTGTTGGGACTCCTAATCCAAATGGTCTGAGGTCTAGTTGGGACTTCTTACCAGGGAGATTACCTGACATGTTGGCAGATCCAGAACCGTCAACAGGAGGTCACCCTCCAATCCTAGGAAAACCATGGTTATCCATTGTTAATGCATATATTATTTACAAATTTGGTAGCATGACAATATCCCATGGTGACCCCACAAAGAATATTACTATATACCCTCTGTCTAAACCTAGTATAGGAATTAAAAATCCATATGAATGGAAGCTGGAAATGATGATAATGAATATAGTCAACAACTACTTTCAATAGAGGAAACACTTTTCTTTTAAGAATGAGACAGGAAATGTTCGTGAGGTCTTGGATAGATGATGATTGGGTGCTTTGTTACGGCACTCCTTGATGTGAAGTCACTGGTTATACTTCCCACCGCAATCGGGGTGATATATTAGACACATTGAAGATGTAGTCCTTCCAAAGTTACAAAAAACAAGAATGAGACATAAGACAATGCACTCAATAGCATAATTAGTTATCCCCCTTTAGCCCCTTAACCATTCTTTCAATTTTGGAATACATAATGAATACCTCTACTCAAGATAGTTTTACAATACACCTACCCTTGGATCCTATATCCATAGTTCGTAATCATGATTCCAAACCTTTTAGTGTTCAAGTGGAGATTGAGCTAGGAAGGAGTTTGAATGTTAGTCCATATTTGTGTTAGCAACAAACAAAATAGGTGGTTTGTATCATGCAAGAACAAAAATATGTATTTTCATGGGAGTACTTAGATATCAAAGGAATCCATCCTGACTTATGAACACACCATGTTTATCTTAAGGATGATTTTTAACATATTCGATGACCTCAATGATGTATGAAACTAGCCTTGAGGGACATATTCAAGGAAGAACTAAAAAAATTTCTTAATGCAAATTTTAGTTACCTTCTCTTTGACATCTAGTGGGTTTCCCCTTTGGTGATAGTACCCAAAAAGAATTGAAAGTGGAGGAATTTTATTGAATATAGGGAACTTAGCAAGGCTACACACAAGGACCATTTCCCTTTCCCTCAATTGACCAAGTACTTCAATCCTTATCAAGGAAGTAGTTTATTTTTCTTTATCAATAGATTTATTGGGTACAACTAAATTCAAGGTGCCCTTGGAGATCAGTGCATAATCACGTTCACCTGCCCCTACGAAATATTTCCTTTTAAGTTTTATAATGAAATAACTACCTTCCAATAGGCTATGCTTTCTATCTTTTAGGATATAATCCACAATTGTTTTGAAATATATATGGATGACTTTATAGTTTACCATAGCACATTCAAGGAAATGTTAGCAAATTTAGAGAAAGTACTTAAGTGATGCAAAGCAATTGATCTCTCTCAACGATGAAAAGTTCCAAATGTTTCTCACATAAGGTATAGTTCTTGGTCACCCTATTTATAACGTAAGAATGAAAATCAATCCAGCAAAAATGATGTAATCTTAAATCTTCCTAGTCCAAAGACATAGAAATGTGTAATATTTTTTTGGACATGTTGTGTAGAAATTACTTGTAGATTAAAATTGCTAATTGTAATTTACTAAAACAATAGACTTGAATCTACTCTACTCATCAGTGGAAACAATTAAATGATCATGAAATCACGAAGCATACAAGAGAAAGAATTCAATCAACACATTACACAATGCTTTCCTGGGGAAAGTCGCAGCTAAAAACCCCTGCTATCTGTATATAAAATTAGTCATAAAATATGAGAAGATTACAATGCTTTGCTCAAGCCCAAGAAATCTCTGCATTATCTCTATCTATCTCATAGCTTCCTAAGCAAGCCTAGGTCAATACTTAACCAAATTTTCTGCTTGCCCAAGTACCTCTTTCCTTGCATTGTTTCCTTAGGAATTAGCCCCTTATTAATTAGGGAAATTCCTCAATATGAATTGTGAAATCCTCATAGGCCTTCCTCTAACTACATGCATCACATGTTCAACTTGGATTAGTATACAACTGATAGTACACTTCCCTTGAACTCCAATCTCAATTGGGTAACTCTCATATCTAACATGCATGAGTTGTAAATGAGTGAATCATCATTTAACTAGTTGAACACATGAAGCAACACCCCATTGTCTAACCTCATACTAGTTCCTCCATCAATTAGATTTAGTTTAATTGACTTTAACTCGGTTAAATTAAATTAATTGATTATATGGAAAATGTGGAATTTGACGTAGATGGAATAAAAATAAATGGTTGATTTTGAAGTCATAGAAATCTTAGATGGGATCAACTCAAAATAAACTCAACCGAGGCTCCTATAATGTAGGACACACTCTACATGACTCTAGAGTTTGGTTGGCTTAAATATTGCTTAATTAAGTTGGTTAACTGAAAAACATATGTTTTTGCATGCGTTCACCAAATACGTAAGTGAACCCATAAGCTGCCTGTAAATAGTAGCCTCCACTACTTCACCTGAAGTAGCATATTCCTTCCTCCAATTCCCTTCTAGAGGAGTCTCCATGGGTTTGTTTCTTTCCATGTGGAAATTTTTCATATCTCATTGGCATGCTTTCCCTAAGAGACAAACAATTCCTCATCTCCTTGCCATACTTCCATACGAAGGAAATAATGCATGAGCCCCATGTCCTTCATCTCGAATTCTCTTTCAAGATCCTCTTTGCAAGATTTTACCAGCTTCTCATCACCTGTTAGAATTAAATCATCAACATATAATACTATAATCATTAATTTACCTTCAAACACAATATGGTAAAGGTTTGTGTCTGGTTCACTTTTGGTGCAACCCAACCTGGTGAAAGAGTTGTCGATCATTTTGTACCAAGCACGGGGTGCTTGTTTCAATCCATACAACACTCGCTTGAATCTGCACACATGCAACTCTCTATTGAAGGTCTCAAATCCTTTAGGTTGCTCAGTGTACACCTCTTCCTTAATCACTCAATTGAGGAATGTTGTCTTCACATCCATCTAATGTATCTTCCATCCCATCTGCGCTGAAAGTGCTAGAATAGATCTAATTGAAGAGTACCTTGCTACTAGAGTAAAGGTATCATCGCAATTAATTCCCTCCACCTGATAGAATGCTCTGGCCACAAATTTGGCCTTGTGTTTCTCGACACTCCCATTTGTTGCTTGCTTTACCTTGCAAAGCCATCTGGAACTCACCACTGACTTATCTATTGGGCTTGGGACCACTTCCCAAACATTGTTTCTGATAATGGAGTCATACTCCTCTACCATGGCATCAACCCATATTGGTTGTTGCACTAGTTCCTCAAATGAGGATGGCTCAACCTCTACACACTCACTCATCAAAGCCATGTAGCTAGTGTCCCTATCTGGTGACCTCCTCTACCTGCATTATGATGTGGGTGCTCCCACATTCTCTCTAGCATCATGCATCAATCTATCATCTTCTATGGTGTGCTTCCTTCCATCTTTGGAAATCTCTGCAAGAGTAGTTTCTTCCACTCTCTTCTCCTCTGCATGTAGTTGCTCCACATCATCCTAAGGTTCTTCCTTTGGAGCTAAACTCTCCTCATATGCATGCAACTCAAGCTCCCAAGGGACCACCTCATGGCCTTCTCTTCATCGAACTTCACATCTCTACGAACAAATGTCATGCTGTGAGATGGTAGGTACACCCTATAGTTGTGAGGTGTATTAGTGTACCCCACAAATATGCCTAGCTCAGTTGTTGGCTCTATCCTTTTCCTTGCATCCTTGGTAACATGACAGTAAACTAATGAACCAAAGATCCTAAAGTGTTCCACATATGGTTTCGTACCTGAAAAATATTCTTCTGGTGTACTCATCTCAATAATTCGATGAGGACTCTTGTTCTGCACATATATAGTTGTGTTGCATGCTTCAGCCCATAAGTGTAATGGTAGGCCTTGATCATGTAACATTTCCCGTGAATATCCCACAATACTTTTGTTCTTTCTTTCACCCACCCCATTCTGTTGTGGGTTATGGGGTGCTATTAACTCCCATCGAATGCCTTCTAATGCACAAAAGTTCTTGAATTCATTCAACACATATTATTCGTTGTTATCGCTCCTAAGAGCCTTCACTTTCTTGCCAGTGTCTTTCTCAACAAGTCCTTTAAATTCACAAAATTTAGAGAACCTCTGATCTTTCTTTTGCATGAATAAAATCCAACACTTACGTGAGAAATCATCTACATATATGACATAATACCTATGCTTGGTCATGGAGGTTGTAGAGAAGGGTCCACACACATCTAAGTGAACTCTTTCAAGGATCGTGTGCGCTCAACTGTCATTATCATGAAAGATAGATTTGGTGTACTTCCCCAATGTACACCCTTTGTGTATATATCTCTACTCTAGTGCACCCTTGGGAAGTCCTATAGAAATTTGTTGTGTGGTCTTCAAAGCTCTGTGGTGCAAGTTTCCCAATATTCTATGCCACAATTCACCAACGTCTCAGCTCTGCACCTTCTCTTCTTTTGTGCTCAATGTTGCACAATCTTCTACATCAAGTTCATATAGGTTATTCACCCGAGCCCCGATCCGCCTCACTTGTTCTGAGGCTATGTGACTGAGGAAAGCCTTTCCTTTGCTAAATATCACATCATAGCCATGATCCTCTAACTTAGCAACTAAAAATAAATTATTCTTAAGACCTGGAACATACATGACATATTTTAATGTGAGGGGAGAACCAGACTCCCTCTAAGTCACTAAAAAATTATTTGTTGTTGGTCATATGGAATGAAGCTCCACTTTCCAGATACCACACACTACCCATCACCGATGTCACCATGCAAACATTGAGGGTGAAATCCAACTCAAATTGTGAAGCAAGAGCTTCACCTATCGCTCCTCTCAAGGGATTCTTGTCAGCCTTCTTCTGTCGAAACTTCGTGGCATAGTGTCCCATCTCATATAGTGAAAACATTAAATCTTCAACAAGTCCTTCTTCTTTCCGCTCTGACTAGAATATCCTTTGGATTGGAATTTCTTTCCTTTCCCTTTCTTTGCCTTTCCATCTAAGGCACAGTTCTCCTCATCATCATGCTTGTATGAGGTTCCATCTCTGGTGCTCTGCCTTATCTCTTCTTACACCAAGTCGGACCACAAATGCTCCCCTTTGGTAGGTTCTCCCTCCCATTTATCGAATCCAGGTAGTTGTGTCAGCTCTTGGGAAGACCTAGAAGTTCTAGATTAACTAGATCATCTTCACCAACTGTAATACTAACACTCCCAAGCTCATCCCGACATTGGGTTAACCTGCTCAACTATTGTGGTATTGTGTCGCCCATCTCCATCTTGATCTTTCGAAGATTTTCCTTCAGTGTCAACTTCATGTGGTCATTGTTGTTCTGAAACAAGTTGATCAAGGCTTGCCACATTGTATATGGTGTATCATTTCCGTGGAGGTTCGAGACAATATGATCTCAAACTCCTTCTAATATGATCCTTCTCGCCTTTGCAACACATTTTCTCCACTATGACATATCTTGAGTATCTATTGTTGGAGGCTTAGGAATATCTTTGTCTATGAATTCCTTCAACCTGTTTTCTTCCAACACTTCCTCCATCCTATCCTTCCAAGCAATATAGTTTGAGCTACCCTCAAGGGCATATTAGAGTCTCAATTTGTAGAACTGCATCCCACTGGCTTTGAATAATGATACTGCAAATTCGATTTCACCTGCAAAAGACAAACTCGTATTCCCCTCTTCTAGTGTGATTTATGCTCTGATAACATGTAGAAATTTCTTGTAGATTCAAATTGTTAATTATAATTTACTAAAACAATATACTTGAATATACTATACTCATCAACAGAAACAATTAAACGATCATGAAATCACAAAGCATACAAGAGAAATAATTCAATCAACACATTACACAATGACTTCATGGGGAAATCCACATCTAAAAACCCCTACTATATGTATATTGCATTAGTAAGAAAATATGAGAAGATTACAATGCTTTTCTCAAGCCTGAGAAACGTCTGCACTATCTCTATTTATCTCACAGCTTCCTAGACAAGCCTAGGCTTATACTTAACCAAATTTTCTGCTTTCCCAAGTCCCTATTTCCTTGCATTGTTTCCCCTGGAATTAGCCCCCTATTAATTAAGGAAAATCCTCAATATGAATTGTGCAATCCTCATAGGCCTTCCTATGACTTCATGCACCACCTGTATAATTTGAATGATTATACTATTGATAGTACATTTCCCTTAAACTCCAATCTCAACTAGGTAACTCTCATATCTGACATGCATGAGTAATTTATGAGTGAATCATCAGTTAATTTTTTGAACGCATGAAGTAGCACCCCATTTTTTGTCCTCCTACTAGTTCCTCCATCAGTGGGAACTAGTTTAACTGACTTTAACTCAGTTAAACTGAATTAATTAATTACAACTCAAAATAAATTCAACCGGATCTCCTATAATGTAGGAGACACTCTACATGACTCTAGTTAGACCCTCAAATCAAATCAACTAAGCCAACTAAGTCAAATTAACTTAGTTAACTTATACAATTTGTCTTGTGATGTGGAATTACAATTTTATTCCTAATTTAATTCAAGGACAAAATTAAATTAGGATTTTCTTGTTGTGTTTTCAACATGTTGGTTATTATCACATATCCATAAAAAATTTCACTAAGATGTCATCCTTTATTTTTTTGCTCTCTAAAAATGTGGAGTTTGTACGCATTGACAAATTTCAATCTTCTATTGAATCTCTTAACAACCATCTCTTTGTGGCTCTTGTTTTATGAGGACCCAACTAGTCCATACCATTCCACATTTTCATGGTTGCATAAGACATATAAATCGGAATGGTATTGTGTCAACAAGAATAAAGGAATCCATATGTAATCTATTTTATTAGTAAAAACATGGCTCTTGTAGAAATGAACTACACAATAATAGAGAAGGGATTTCATGCCTTTTGTTTACTCTATCAATATGCTTTGACATTATAGAACTGGTTACCCTATTATTATACATACATATCCTTGTCACATCTTATATTTGGTGAATAAATCAATTAGTATTAGTAAAGTGACTAGGTGTTTTTTGTCATTACAAAAATTTGAAATCATTATCATTAACAAACCTGAGAAGGTCATTTTTAATACAAAATTCCTTTCCAAACTTACCAATGATGGGAATGTTTTACCTATTGAAAATTGTTCTTGTAATGAACATTTTTTGCAGTATCTATTCACAAACCATGGTACTACTTGGCTATAGGAAAGTTCCCAAACCACATGTTTCCAAAACAATGGTAGCATATCATCAAGAAAAGTGCTAGGTATTCCTAGATAAAAAGGCTTCCTTTTCTACATAGGGATGGATTTTGTGATGTGATGTTGTGTTAGAGAGGATGAAATTTATGACATCCTTAAGAATTGTCATGACAATCCTTGTGGTGGGCACTTTATCGACAAGATAACATCTCACATTGAAATATTCATTGACGTAAGAGCTCAATTCACTTCTCACCTAATCTAGGATATTACTAAAAAGTATAAAATTTAGCATAGGATATCATCATCACCTTACAATCCATGAGACAATTGACAAGTGGAGAGTACCAACAAAATAATATAATCCATTCTCATAAAGGCCATACAACTTCACTACCAAAATTGGGTAGATAAACTTCTAGAAGTTCTTTAGGCGGATAAAACATAGTAGAAAACCACAGGTTTTAGTCCCTATGAGCTTGTCTATGGTAGGAATGTTATTTTTCCAATTGAATTTGGAACTCAAACACTGAGAAATTCTCTACTAGTGAATTTTGATCTTACCAAAGCATAACATCATCACCTAGATCAATTAAATGAACTTGATGAGTTAAATTTGTTAATATGCCTTGTATAAAACTTTTGTTATTCAACAACAATAAAAAAGGTGGCATGACAAATGTGTTAAAAAGAAGACACTTTAGAAAGGGGACTAGGCCCTATTGTATGATTCTAGATTTAAGGATTTAAAAAAATTCTCTACTTAGTGTCTAGGACCCTATGGAATTGATACCATTTATGACAATTTCTGAAACTACACACCATTGACGAGGCACAAACTCCCTTAACAACCAATGGACATTGCTTGAGGCTCTACAAGAAACCATTATCTAGAGATGACTTCATGTAGAAAAATCAAACTTGTTGGTATAATAAGGATCTCGATATTGTTGATGCAATGGAAAACCCAACAACATCCATGTCATGACATATATATAGTTGCAACAACCCCTTCGCGCATAGTTAGACAAGTAGCATCCGAAAACCAACTGACTAACCATGGATACTTGCAATAAATAAATAAAGAACAATCAGTACATTTTTCATCATCCATATTTATTACTTTCTTTATTGTAGATTTTAATTGTTATTATAGATCCAGATCATTGGTACATCTCCTCTTTGCTACAACTATAGATAGTCCATTGCTACAACTTTTGGCACTTGACTCAACTATCGGTTGACTACTACAACTTAGGCACTCGACTCAACTATTCCTAAACCACTACAACTGTATTGTTTAGTGAAACATTTTCCACCTTCCATTACATAATTTTGCATAAATAACTCTTCAACATGATGCCATTATCCTCCAATTGGGATCTACTATCTCATTCACCATAGATATGCATGCATGTCACTCATCCTTATTAATTCATGTGAGTAAGTATGACTAAGTACAATTCTCCACAAGACCTTTAAAAACATTCAACAATAACTATGTCGAGCTGCGCTGCGGGAGCCCTAGCCGCCTCTGGCCCACCTTCACTGAAGTCGTAGGCCGATTCAGCCCTTTGGCTGCTTCGAAGGGTAGTGTATTCTCCATCTTTGGGCTGCTGGGTGTTCCTCCGTACGCCCGCATGGCTGCTGCACCCCTACGCACAGCACTGAGGCGCCCTCACCATGGATTCTTCAGGGGGCTTCTCCAATCCGCCTCCAGAGGTGATAGCCTTTAAAGCAATGATCGAAGCAGCCCCGAAACGAGCGCCATCGGCAGCTCAACAGAAGTTCATCAAGAAGATGGAAAAGATCCCTTCAGTGGCCCTTCCTGAAGAAGAGACGTGCAAGGCAGCTCTAAACTTGGCAGAGAGAGGCTTCATTGGGCAGTTCACGGGCCTCTGGCCCTCTCCTAAATCAGTAGAAGACTGGACTCAAAGAAACTGGAACCCCCTAATCAAAGAAGGCATCAAAAGCTACTTTGTAGATAAAGGATTCTTTGTCTTTGTTTTTGAAAGCACAGAAGACAGAAGTTTAATTTTCAGGAATGGTCCATATGTTATTGGACCGCAGGGATTGTATTTGAACAAATGGTCCCCAGATTTTGACCCTTCCCAAGACGTCCCATCAGCTATTCCAGCCTGAGTGAGACTACCCCATTTGCCGCTCCACTGCTGGAACCAAAAATCCTTAGAGAACATCGGAAACGCGCTGGGTAAATATATAAACAAAGCTGCAAGAAAATATCAGTACTCTTGTGCCCGCATATGTGTTGAAGTCGACCTAGAGGAGGGGTTACCAGAAGTAATCAAGCTCACTGTCGTTGGATGGACGCATATCCAGGAGCTGGACTATGAACAGTTACCCTTCAAATGCAGACACTGTCATGGGCATGGACATTTCGCCAAGCACTGCAAGAAAAGGGCAGAAGAGCAACCAGACAAACAAAATGGGGATCAATGGACCTTAGTTCAGAAAACAACTCTTCCAAAACAAGGCTCCAACAAAGGAAACACAACAGGAATCCCAAGCAGTTCTAAGCCCGCTCAGGAAGGAGAAGTAAAAACAAAAGGGACAGCAAGCACCCTGAATGACCCTGTAGCTTCAGAGCAGGAAAATCGGGTGCAGGAAGAAAGCACCCCTCCAAGCAACGAAGGAGAGAAATCAGTTCAGGTTGAAGTTACCCAAGGCAGCCCATCCAACCCCTCATATGCAGAAGTTGCGAAGAAAAAATCCATAGAAAGCTCAGGTTCATCGGAGGATGAAACCTATGAGTGACCCTTTAAAAGGGTTGGAAGGAAATCCCGAAAAGAAATGAGAGAAGAAAAGGCAGAGAGACTCAAAACTCAAGGGAGTCAAGCCACAATAGAAATGTCCATCGGACGAAATACCAGACCAAGACCTTCCAAGGGAGGTCCCAATCCCCCTCTCAGTAAATAATGAAGTTTGTCTCTTGGAACTACAGAGGACTGGGGAATCTCTCTAAACTAGAAGCAATCAAGGATCTTCTCAAAACAAAACCCTCAGATATCCTCATGCTCCAAGAGACCAAGATTGAAGGGCAAGCTCTTCTAGACATCAGTGAGTCAAAGTGGAATAAAAATACAGGTAAGGCAATCAGGGCCAGGGGCATCTCTGGAGGCCTGGCTACTCTTTGGTCAGACAGTACTTTCCAGCTTCAAAATTCTAAAGAAACCCAGCACTGGATCTTTACAGACCTCAAGCACAAAGCTAGTAATTTGAACATCTCTCTTTTCAATATGTATGTCCCTGTAAACTATTCTGAGAAAAGAGATTGTTGGAACTCGGTTTCAATTTTTCTAGAGCAGCATTCCCCAAGTAACATTATCTTAGCAGGAGACCTTAACATAGTGTTGAATCCAAAAGAGAAAAGGGGCAAGTCAGGTAACAGAGATCCCATCCTCGCATTTGTGGAGGAGCTCACCCAGAACTGGGACCTTCTTGACTTTAACCCAATCCACGGGAGGTACACTTGGTCAAATAATCGAGCTGGGTCGGAACATATTGTTGCTCGCCTGGACAGATTCCTGGTCCAAAGCGCCCTCATGATGAACAAAAAAATTATCATTACAAAAATTTTCCCTAAATTAACCTCAGACCATAAGCCAATTCAGCTCCTATTACAAGATGAAGAATATATGGGGCCCATCCCCTTCCGCTTTAGCCCGCTTTGGTTCGAGAAAGAGGGATTCATGGAAACTGTGAAAGCTGCCTGGGCTAAACCCTTTTCAGGATCCTTCAGCTATATGTGGGAACAAAAGCTGAAGGCCACAAAACTAGCACTGAAGGAGTGGATCAAAAAGCCAGATCCCACTCCAACCAATCAAAGAAAAGAGGCAGTCCAGATGTTGCACTCTTTGCAAACAAATATGGAAAGTACAGTCATCACAGCAGATCTACTGGATAAGGAAGTTAAAGCTCAACGATCCACATACCAATTCTTTCAAGCAGAAGAGGAACATTGGAGGCTAAAATCCAGAAGTCTTTGGTTAAAGGCTGGGGACCGGAACACCTCCTACTTCCATCGACAATACAGAGCCAGACTATCCCGGAACTATCTAGCTGAAAACAAAACCACGGAGGGCTAAGTTTGCAAAGGATTCAACCAGGTTAAAGACGCTGCTGAAAATCATTTCAGGAAATTATTCAATGATGGAACCCATGGTAACGATGAGGAAACAGCTGACTTCCTCACCAAAATCCCTCTCCTTGTCAACGCTGAAGATAACCTAGTTCTCTGCAGTCCCATCTCAGAGGAGGAGATCGTCAAGGTCATCTGGTCCATGGAAGCTGACAAGGCCCCTGGGCCAAATGGATTCACAATCCATTTTTATAAAGCCTGCTAGGAAGTTATAAAAGTGAATCTCCTTAAAATGATAAGAGGCTTCATGAAAAAAGCTAAGATAGGAGGAGGAACCAACTCCACCTATCTAGCCTTAATCCCCAAAGAAACCAACCCTGAATCCTTTGCAAGATTCAGGCCTATTTCGTTGTGCAATGCTTCTTACAAAATTATAGCCAAGCTCTTAGCCAATCGAATCAAGCCCCTGCTCAAAAGATTGATCTCCAACTCAGAAGGCGGATTTGTGGAAGGCAGGTACATTTTGGACAATGTCATACAGGTACAGGAGACCATTCATACAAGCAAACAGTGAGGGGAGAAAGGTATGTCGATCAAACTTGATATGGAAAACGCATTCAATAGAGTTAATCGTTTGTTCCTCTACAAAGTTTTGCAGTCTTTTGGCTTCTCTCAACAATTTGTGCAGCTCATAAAAGCATGTATTGATTCCCCGTGGATCGCTCCCCTTATCAACAGTCGACCAAAAAAAATTTTCCAAGCTCGGAGAGGCATTCGGCAGGGATGACCCCTCTCTCCCTTTCTGTACATCCTCATGGCGGATTCCCTTAGCAGAAAACTATCATCTGAAAGAAATGTTGGCTCCCTTCCCGGTCTCAAACCTTCCCATGGATCAGCCCCCTGAATCATGCTCTCTTTGTAGACGATTCCCTATTCCTGGGAGGTGCTTCTTCCATAATAGCGAAAACCTTTGACAATGTCCTGAGAAGTTATTGTAGGGTATCTGGAGCTCTAGTCAATGAGAGAAAAAGTGAAATCTTCAGCTGGAATACAGATCAGCAGGAGATCAATAACATCGCGAAGATCTTAGGATTCAAAGGGCATGCACAATGGGATAGGTTCAAGTACCTTGGACTTCCAATAATCTCAAACATGAACAAGAGGTCACTCTGGACTGACATCATCAGTAAAATCAAATCTAAAATCAAAGCTTTGGGAGGTCACTAGTTAACAAAAGGTGGAAAACCCATTCTTATCAAATCCCAGCTGTCAGATCTTCCTATTTATCAAGCAGCGTTCCTTTTGGATCCTAAACATGTAATGGAACAGACCTCTTCACTCCTCAGGGACTTTTTATGGCAAGGAGGGAAAAAAAAAAAAAAAAAAAAAAAAAAAAAAAAAAAATCATCTTGTAAATTGGGACCTGGTCAAGAGACCGATCACTGAGGGCGGACTACAAATTCGCGACCCTTCCCTCGTCAACATAGCGCTAGGAGGTAAGCTTCTGTGGAAAATGATCCATGACCCTTCTCACCCTGTCAGCATCACTCTATGGTCAAAATACACAGACAAAGCTGCTCTCAGGACAATGCAACTAGACAGCACAATTCCATGTACGCAGGTTTAGAGGCTCTGCTGCAAAAGTAGCAATTTTTTTAAGCATCATTTGTACAAAATCCCTGGAAATGGCAAGTGCACACACCTGTGGAAAGATCGCATAATGGGGCATGAACCTTTAGCTGAGAATGAGGAAATTGCAGAGCTCAGGGAATGGTTAGAAAGAGTAGACATAAACAGCGTTTATGACTTGTCAACTTGGGACAGACACGATGAATGGGCAGGCTGGAACTTTCACGGAGCCCCTGCGCATTTATGTAACCAACAGAATTATCTGGAGGAGTTGCTCGAAGAGGCCACGCCAATCAACAAAACCACGAGAGGCATTTGGGGATGGGGCCGGACAGGCAACTACACTTCAGCTGAAGGCTATAGAGCGCTTCAAGGTTCGAAGAACAGTAATCTTTCGCCCACGTTTTGGAAACAGGTTTGGGAGCCTCTGGCACTTCCAAAAATAAATTTTTTCTACTGGACTTTAGCGCACAACAAACTTTTAACAGGAGATAATCTCGTAAAGAGGAGGATCGAAGGGCCTCATAGATGCGATCTATGTAAAAGAAACCTTGAAACTGCCCAACATCTATTCTTGGAATGCCTCTTTGCCAAAGAGGTGTGGGGACTCATCCTGCAAGATTTTCAGATCTCTATTCCCGCTCAGATTTATGTCCCAGACTTCATTGCCACATGGACTGCCTGCTACCCTCAGCATATCCCTCCCAAGTCCTTTTGGCACAAGGTATGGATAGCGATACCAAAATATGTTTGCTGGCAGCTATGGCTGGCTCGTAACCAGCAGATATTCAAAGACATATAGCATTCCCCGCTTCAAGTGGTAGTAAAAGCAAAGTCTCTTCTCTTGGAACCGGCCCAACAGCAATATTACAAAGATGATCCTCTGCTCACGCTGGAAGAAAAGAGGTGGCTGGCCTTAGAACCACACCCCCGAAAGTATCTACTTCCTCCCCTGAAAGCTAAACCAGACTGGAAAATAAGAGAACCAGATGATATCTTCCAGAATTGGTGGAGGACCCAAAAACTAACTTCCATATTCTTTGATGGGGCATCCAAAGGGAACCCCGGAGTAGCAGGTGCCGGTGGGGTCATCTATTCCACGGATGGGACAGAAAGAGATTCATTTGCATGGGGACTTGGCCTGAAAACTAACAATCAAGCTGAGATCCTTGGGTTACTCAAACCTTGTCTTATTGCAAGGGAGAAAGGCATCAAATATTTCCAAGTTTTTGGAGACTCAGAAATTATAATCAAAAATTTAATCAAAGGGGATCTCTTCAACAACGTTGGGCTCAACAAAATTATGGACAGATTGAAGAGAGTATTACAAGACTTCAACTCGTACAAGCTCTACCACATTCTCAGAAACTCCAACAGCGAAGCGGACCGGATGGCGAACATTGGATGCACTCTCAGGAAAGGGAGCTTAACTGTAAATGTTATGTAACCAGCTCAAGAAAAAGATAGAAAAGAAAGATCAACGCCTTAGAATTCAGCCTCTTCGAGGGGGCAACCTCCTTTACATTACATAAATGAACAATTCTTGGATGATTCAAATGACAAAACCTCCTTTCTATATATAGGAGTCTAAGGAGTCACAATATTACCCAGCTGACCTAACACTAATAATATAAATCGACAAAAATAACAATAGAGGGATTCTATGGGGCACAGTAATAACAATATGGCGGCAATAGGGACACAATAATATTAATAATGGGTACAACTACAATAGTAATGGGGTAATCACTAGTATTATAGGGACCCAACATGCCCCTCTCCTTCAAAAAAGTGTTCTCCTCAACGCTTGAGTAGTTATGGATGATTTTGTATAAAATTCTCATCCTCCCATGTGGAATCTTTAGCAGATAAGTTCTTCCACTTGATAAGATACTCTGAAATTGATCAATTTCGTAGCTATCGA
>APFE030420671.1:64776-78416 GCA_000404065.3 Pinus taeda
AGTAAGCATTTCTTGTAGAAACTTTGTTAAATCTGTCTTCAAATCTTCCATGTCTGTCTTCAAATCTATCTTCAAATCATCCATCTTAGCTTCCACGTCAATCATCCTAGCTTCTACGCCTTTCTTTAAACAATCCATCTTAGCTTCTACACCTTTCTTTAAACCATCCATCTTAGAGTCTGTTCCTTTTTGTGCAAGGGACAGTTGTTGCACTTGGTCTTGTAATTTTAATATATCATGTTGCATTTCTTCCTCTTCTTCATGAGTCATGCTAGAGCTTTCAGGTTCCTTACTAGGTGTTTGCATTTTCTTTCCTCGGCGAATCAATTACCGATAATAATCTTGTACTATGCCCTTTGAATTCCTTCAAAATAAATTTAAAACCAATCTTAAGCAAAAATTTAAAAGAATCTACACACCTTTTTTTTACTTTGTAGGAGCTCGATATTACCTCTGATGTATCTTTGTACATTCAAATCATCCAGTTCTGAAATTGTGACCTGTGGTAGGCCTCTACGTCCTCTTTCCAATGCCACCAGTCTGATCCAAATTAGATTCTCTAAGGAAGAGTTATGCGAAATCTCCCACAGTGACCTGATTATAGACTAGTTCAGTAGAGCGAACTCGTACGACGTTCCACGAGTCACTGTTTCGACCTTTAGCTCTGAAAAATATATCAAAGAAATTACAGTCTGTCCCCTTTCTTCACCTTCTTATGAAATTTCAATCCAATGCTCAGATAAAAAGTTATGACGATTTTCCCCAGGTCATCTGTTTGGAAGGTAATTCAGGACTCTGCAAAAAGACCAACTTCCTCATATCATATCTCCGCAAATATAGCGCAAACTGCTCTGAAATTCAGACCCGAGAATAACGCGATGTCTTCTAAAATGGGTTTTTTTTCGACTTCTGAAACGTTGCAGAAAAAATTTATAGCGAAAATGCCACGATGACCTGCTTGGAGCAGCGAAACCCTAGGATCCAAAGCTCTGATACCAAATGTTATGTAACCAACTCAAGAAAAAGATAGAAAAGATAGATCAACGCCTTAGAATTCAGCCTCTTTGAGGGGGCAACCTCCTTTACATTACATAAATGAACAATTCTTGGATGATTCAAATGACAAAACCTCCTTTCTATATATAGGAGTCTAAGGAGTCACAATATAACCCAACTGACCTAACACTTAATAATATAAATCCACAAAAATAACAATAGAGGGATTCTATGGGGCACAGTAATAACAATATGGGGGCAATAGGGGCACAATAATATTAATAAGGGGTACAACTACAATAGTAATGGGGTAATCACTAGTATTATAGGGACCCAACAGTAAATGGGGAAAGAATCCTCCAAAAATTATGAAATTGTAATATCAGAAAGGCTGTAAAAAAGGAAAATAGCCATGTAATAGGGGTTGTTATGGCAAAGACCCACCATCCGTTTTTCAATAAATAAAAATCACAATCGTTTCAGTTTTAAAAAAAAAAAAAGTACAACTCTCCACACACTTGCATCTTTAATTAAATGACATGATTTGGGGAAAATATAACTATCTCCTCACCTTATGCCAAGGATGTCCTATCGTTTCAATTGGGTGGGAGTTATTACCCTATCACCATGTCAGCTGCCTAGAAGTCATTATGTTGTTGCCACATCAAATACTCGAATTACCTAGTCAAATTAATATTTGTCATATTCCCACTTTCCAATGCCATGCATAATGAAAAATTAAGCAATAGATTTATTTCCACTTTTAGCAATGAAAACATTCCTAAATGTATGCACCACCATCTAAACTTTATCTCCCTAATTCGAAAAAAAATAGACACTGCCTTTCTTACCACAACTCAAAATAGGATTTTGTGTGGAGGGAAAAGACATTGGTGAAGAAGGGGAAGATATTCAATTTGAAGTATTTACCTCAACCATGGGAAGAGGTGAATAATTTGTGCAAAAATGCATCACTTGCAAAGGTAGACATGGAACCATTTGTGGATATCATCTTAAGCTACTTACTCATATTTGACACCAATGTCTAATAAATATTCTATATTTCTTATTAAAACCCATGTAACATACGATGAAGACCATCAAAGCAACCAATAATCATGCTACCTATATCTCTTTTTCATTAGATTATATGACATGAGGGTATCGGACTAGCATTTAATCAAGGCACCAAACATTTATATGCTTTTATGTTAATGGTGTTGGTGGTGTTGATTATTAATTTCTCTCTCATAGCCTTACCAAAAATGTACCCTTATCTCCAACTAAAATCATAGACGAAACATGTTAGACTTTTTCTACCATGTTTTAAAACTTGGATTAGATAATTCCATCAAGATTGATTGGCATTGACTGATGTCCCTAGGATCAATCTAGAGGCAAATTCTAGAAAAGAGGCGAGGCTAGACAAGTGCAAAGGCTAGAAAAGAGGCGAAGGATAAAGAGTGATACTAATGATGAGGATCTTAATATAAGTGAGGGTGGAATTATTAAGGTTTTTTATATGCTCTTTTAATTCCCCATATTTTTAAATGTCAATCCGGAATTCATAATCTTAGAGTTGCAAAATATTACAGTTCATATCCAAGTTCATTGTTCTATTTTAAAACTAGTATTCAATTAAGTATTGAATGTTTTTTCCAACCTCTATCCCTAATTCGAAATCATTCCATTACTTACTAAAAATCTATTGAAGTGAAGAAGCCTATTAAGTCTTCCTAATAACACACAATTCAAATGAGTAATTTATTTCAACAATCATACAACTAATTCATGCTTGAAAATCTTACTGGAAACAAACTCAATAACACCATAACCTAATTTCAAAATTCAATTCAATTAATCAATATCTTCAGACCTAACTAACCCCAGGGTCAAACTAGAAAGTGAAAATCAATATCATCAATTCTATTAAACTCAAAGATTCATTCACATAACTCTCAAATTTCATAAATCCATTTGAAATTGATTGAAGAACAAAATAAATGATCTACATTCCATACACAATCCTATGAAAACTCATATATTAAACACTTTCACTTAAAATTTTGATGCATAGACAGTAAGGTATTTCATTTTCGATCAAAGGCTTTGTCTCAGTCTTAAGACTATGTAAAAACTCGATCTTCAGAAATCCAATTTGAATTAAAACAATAAATTCAATCTTAGCAATGCTTGACAAAAGAAAAATCCTACAGACTCAAGCAATTCCTATAAAAATGTAATTTCACAAACTCAAGCAATTTAAATGGAAAACTATCTTTTGATAATCAATTATCAACTAAAATTTTGAAAGGTAGAACATTCAAATCTATTAAATATTTAAAGGTTTTTCAATCACACTTATAAGTACTGAATATATAAGAACCACAATAAACAAATATTCCAAGTGAAATTACTCTATACTAATCCACACACACACTTCCTATCTAACTAAAATCAACTACAAGACTTGGTTGAGGTCGATGGATGGCCCTTGCCAGGACCATAGACAAGCTAGATTACTACAATAAGTTACATATTAAAGACACATAAATTTATAAGTATAAACCTTGACATCACTTATATTAATATTCTTCAATAAAGCATGAGTACATCAATTCCAAACTGAATTAAAACAAAGGAATTAGTGTTCACAGTTACAATTATTATTTGCTTCAGCTCGCTAACCCCTAACACTGGTGCTTGGCCCTCTTAAAGAGATTCCCGACCTAAAGGCAGTTGTAAATAAATAATCAAGAAAAATAATGCAATTATGATTTGTGTTTAGTTAAGATAAGACATATTCTCAAGGATCACTCATTCATTCTATCATATCTGCAGCAATCTGACTAAAGCACTAGCTTTAGGTTGGAGGCGTTATTACTGATATCACGAACAGGGGAAGTTGCCTCAAAATCTCCATCAGTTTGACTCATGCCAATTCCGAAAAAAAAAGTATCGAATGGAGTACATAATTAGGTACTGAATGGAGCACAGGATTAGGTACTGAATGGTTGCCTAATGCACTTCGAGCTAGATGTTGAATCACTGGTGACATGTCAGTGCATTCAAGTCTCCATCCTAATATTTAGGAATCCTAACAATAAGTCAGTCAAAGTGAGTCAAAAGAGTATGAATTCATTTAGAATATATTTGAATTAATAAAAGACACATAAAAATTGTGACTCTTATCTCCATTTATGAACTAAAACAGTTTAACCAGTATAGGATGGTTTTGGGGTGTCAAAATGAGCAAAATGGAGTAGGATATAATGAAAGATAGCAGGATAAGGTGTCGAAAAAGGTCACAAAATTAGGGCCCAACATCCCCCCATGCCAAAGGAGATGCATGTCCTCATGCAGTTGTCTTCCTCAAAACCAATAAGACATCAAGATTGGGTCGTCATCCTTTGTTCAAATTCTCGTCACGCTAACTAAAAATTCTAGGCCATTTTTCTTTGTTGTTTGTTGTTGAAACCTCCGGGCTTGTTCATAAACATTGAATCCTTTAATAGGATTTAATTGCCTCACATTTCAACCAAGAATTTGTTTGTTATTCAATACCATTTTATCATTCTTTGATACCAAAGCCAAATTCTAAGTCTTGTATAGTTCATTTTCTATCGTGACATGACAAAATAGGGTTTTATACTTGTGATACTTCTCCTTGAGCTTCATGTTCTTCTTTTGAATTTTACTTACTTGTTGTTGTAAGTCCTTTTCATCATTAATAGAGACATCCTCAGGAGGTAGGGTATGCTTCTGTGAACTGCTGCCCTTATGGGTTGATTTCTCATGGATTTGGTTGACCATTGTCTCGGTCGCTCGTTTACCTATTGTTGATCCTAGTTCAAACAAATCATTCTATGGAAAATCACTCTGAATATCTTGAAAGTTATCAAATGGTCCTTCCTCCTCGGGCAAGGTTTTATTCAACTTCTCTATTTCTACTTATGCTCAAGAGGAATTCTTTGTCTCTAAATCTGGAGAGGATAAAATAGTTATCAGCTCAAGGGTTTGAGTGCCCTAAGGTGTTCCGCCGACCTTGCTTATGAATTCCTCAGTAACCTTAATATTTAAATTCTCAACCTTATTTATCCTCCCATCAAAGGTCTGTTTAGATGCCATAGCAACTTTATTAGTGTATCCTTGAAACTTCTTGAGAAAATCGATCCACCCCTTCTCCTCAAACCTGTCTTACAAGATGCGTATTCTAGGTTGACACAGAGCTGGGTGAAAGTAGGCTCATGTTTTTTATCCCCCATGACAGTGATAAAATAGTGTCAAAGCCAAAGCAAAATTGGGAAATCACAAACTAATCACAGGGTGCTTATGAATTTTGGCATTGTGTTATATTCATAGACAAAAAACTCTTCATTCTGGGATTTAAAATAAGCTAAAGGATTAGTTAGAAAGGGAGGCCATGTTTTCAAATCATGACACGAGTTGGTCAATTATAATGATGACGAAGGTACCGAAACACATATAACATGATAAGAGTTTAATGAGTAAAATACATTTTTGGATAAGACAATCTAGGGTATTGACAATAATGACTTCCATTGTCATAAGGGAGGAGCATACAAAATCATGATAACATATGGAGGCAAGATCACTAATCAGATTCCGTTATTAACATTCCTTTCATTAATCCAGATAAATGAAAACTTGTTCATACCTTTGATTGATTGTATAATGATCTCTAAAGGTTCAAAAATAATGAGGGGTAGGACACCTTGATCATTAACAAAAGAAATTTGCCATTGTTGATTTTGATGTAGATACATTGTTGCTTTGGTCATGAATGAACTAAGGCTTTTAAACTTTAATACCACCACCAAAATTTAATTTTGTTGAGCTAAAACTAGAACACATTGATACACTTTTGGGCTTGATATTCACAATATTAGGTACAGAACTTTATTTAATACTTAAACTTGTAACCTATGATAAGTATCGAATTAAGTACAAAATTTTTGAAATTACCCAACAACAAATAAAGAATACTTAACCACTCGGACTGTGTTGAAATAGAAACTAGAAGTCATGCCATATTAGCTTGGAACTAATCTAGAAAATCAGATTTTAGGAGAAAATGCTATTGAAATATGACTGTTGTTGCTTCAAATCAATATTGGTACCAGTATTGCATGGATATTGACGAAGCCTGGAACTTTTGTTGCCTAGTGACATTTCAATTTTTAAGAGTCTGAAATGCACGAAAGAAGACTCCAAAGGGCTTCTTTCCCATAATTAGTATGCTAATCCAAGAAAAGAATAGCTCTATACTTAGCAGATCCCTATCTACTACCATCTCATAAATTTTAATGTGCCTGAGTTAGCTAATGCTTAGAGTGTTTAATTTTAGAGAGTCTTAAGAACTCAAAGTAGACTCTAGGGGAGCTTCATTTTCGTAATTATTTTTCTAGGCCCGGAAAAGAACAAATTTGTACTTGGTAGATCCCTAACTACCACTATCCCATTAATATTAATGAGTCTGGGTTAGTTAGTGCTCGAAACATTCAATTTTAAAGAGTCTAAAAATGTTCAAAGTAGACTCCAGAGGGTCATTTTCTGTAAATAATCCATCAAGTCTAGATAAAGGAATAAAACTACACTTGATAGATCTCCTCTTTATTATATGTGAGTTGTGGAGGAAAATAGAAATCATCCCACTATTATTTATATTATGTACAAATATACATATATATTAAATAATAGAAAATAATTGGAAGAACTAAGAGGAGTTGGATCCCCCTTATCAATCAGCTTCATTCTTTGATTTTGTGACACATTTTTCAAAAATTCTTGTTTGGAAAGTGGGCGGTGATAGACTTTCAGTATGTGCCCATTCACCACACGTGAAGTCTGATCATCATCAATGGTCATAATTTTGACTGAGTCATTTTCAAAAACTTCCTCCACTTCATAGGGTCCCAGCCATCTAATTGAAAACTTTCCCTTGAAGTGTTTAAACTTGTTGCCATACAATAGTACCCAGTCTCCTCGTTGGAAGATTTTATTTTTAATATACTTGGCATGCCATCGGGCCCTTTGCACTTGTACCAACATAGTATTTTGGAGAGCGTCATGTCTAATTTCATCAAGTCCATTCAACTAAAGCACTCTTTGTTTTAGCTTCCTCTAAATCCATCCCAAGTTGAGTAGCAATTCGGAACTTTTTTACCTGAAATTCAATGGGAAGTCGTACCTTCTTCCCATATACCAGCTCATAGGGAGTGTATCATGTCATATTTCTCTATGTTATTCAGTAATCCCAAAGTGCTTCTAGTAACTTGTTAACCCAATCTCCATGGTGTAGCTGAATTGTTTTAGTGAGAATAGACTCCAAGACTTTATTGGTAGATTCGACCTGTCCATTGGGTTGAGGATGGTATGGTGTATATTTTTGGTGCATAATTTGGTATTGTTCAGTAATGGATTTTATTATTTTGGAGGTAAATTGTGTTCCCTGGTCGGTGACAATCACTCTAGGTACTCCAAATCGAGTAAATATGTCTTCAAAAAAGAAATCTAAAACAGACTTCTCAATGGTAGAATATAAGGATTTAGCTTCCACTCACTTTGTCACATAATCGATACAGACGAAGATATACCTCTCCTTTCTAAGCATAGGAGAAATATGCCCTACAAAATCTAATGCCCACTTTTCAGAGGATTCAATTTATACCCGGGTTTGAAGGGGCATCTCGTCACTTGGAACATGTCTCCCTATTCTTTGGCAAGCATCACAGCTGGAAACAAATTTCTTGGCATCTTTAAAAAGAATGGTCCAATAATAGCCCACGTGTAACACCTTATAAGTTGTCCTTTTATCCGCAAAATTCCCATCACAAGGTTCAATGTGACAAGTGTAACAACCCTAGTGAAAATTCCATGTAATAAAAGTTAATAAAGGCAAAAATAATAACCATGGTTGATGGGACACTTATTCCAAGTTGAATGTTGGGCAAGACATCCTAGTGTGGGTGTTCATTTGGTTATTAATGGCTAAGGAAACTGGCAAAGAAAATGGCTAAGGAATTTTGGCACATTTATTTTATGAAAATAATGGAAATTGGGAGAAAAGGGAGGTGAAAGGTCATAGGTTGCATGTGAGGAAAAAAATGAAGGAAAATAATGGAAAATGAAGAAAATAAAGGCCTCATTCATAAAAAGGCTTCTAAAGATCAATTGGTAACATTTTGTCAGTTTAGTTTTGGGGTTCTCTCATTATTCTCTCTCTCTCTCTCATACTCTTAAATACTTAGAGTTTTCTTGGAGAACTCTTGGAGGGTGTGGTATACTTAGATTTTGGAGCAAGAAGGCAAAGGAAGAGCAGGAAAGCGCAAGAGGACATCGGGGTCAGTAGCCACAGCAGATTTTGCTTGTAGATGTATGCTTTCCTCACTAGTTTTGGCATGCATGGCATATGCATGTGGTTTTTTGGTTGTGATCTGTCATGGGCATGGAGGATGGACAGGATTGACAGTGGATTGCCTAGCCTTGACATTTCCTCAATAGCCATGGTGATTGTGGATTTGTTTTCCTTGTTTTGTTTTGGTTGTTTCTCATGTTTCCTTAGCTTGGGTTGAGTTATTAGTCTTGGAAGGCCTGGTTGGATAAACTCTCTGGAAGTCTTGTAACAACTTGGGTTGAGTTACTAGTCCTGGAAGCCTTGGTTGGACAAACACTCTGGAAGCCCTTGGTTACTAGTCCTGGAAGCCCTGGTTGGAAAAACACTCTAGAAGCCCGGTAAAATTTTTGGGTTGAGTTACTAGTCCTAGAAGCCTTGGTTGGACAAATGCTCTGGAAGCCCCAGAAGGTTTGGATAGAGATCAATCTGATGATCGTTTTGTGATGTCCGAATGTGAGGTGGAATCATTGTTTGATAGGTTGAATTGGATGGCATGTGGAAACCCTTGATGGTTTTGGATTGATGTGTTCTATGTGATCCCACATTCATGCTTGGACTATGGCATGGGGGTGAATGGTTGAAGAGAGATTTGGCTTAGCCATTCTATGGTCAAGTAGAACGTGGAAGTCCCATCCTAGTTTTTGATTTTGCATCATCAATATGAGGTTATTTCTATATGTATTTCTATGAGTATTATATTGGATTATATGTGGTTTATATGGTTGTGATTTCATTGGTATTTTTGTTGCTATTATGTTGGTTATATATGTGTTTTATGTCAGTAGCTATGTATGGCCCTCATTATGTTTTTACTTGTAAAGAAATGATCAATGTATCTATGACCTAATGGATGAAATGGCAGTTAATATGTTGAGGCATCAATGCATCTTAGTGATTCTCAATTAAGTATGAGACCCTTATGCTCAAATATGTTATTTACACCTACAGATTACATATTCGTGATATGTTTGATGAAATGATTTTCATTGCTAGTAGGGGTCCAGTCAAGGCCTCATTCAAGTGATTTCATGTATGTTATCATTTCCTTGTTATTTTACTATTCTAAAGATGTGATTCAATTATGGGCAGTGACCTGGGCTCTAGGCCTGAAAAAGTGGCTCAAATCTCGGGGACATTGGCACAAGATTGTGCAAAAGAGTCCATGGACACTAGCTTGCAAGCTTGTGAGAGAGTCCAGAGGTCCCTAGAAGCTGGAATGCCCATAGCATGAGAGCATCCAGAGGTCAAGTGGTCCAAAATCTCAGTGGGACCCATGAGCTAGTTGGCGAAAAAGTTGCATCGTTATATACTTAGGCGTTATGTTTCTATACATTGTCATGATTATGTTATACATGTATCACGCTAATTTGTTGAACTTGCAGACAAGGTATCCTCCCCGAGCTATACTAAGGTACGTTGCTTTATTGTGATTTGGTTTAGTTGACATGATATAACTTACAGGAAGAAATATCAAATGGATAGAAAGATGGTAGACTACAAAGACTCCCTATGAATCAGAAGAGCAGTATGGTGTTGGGAACTCTTTCGATTGGCAGATACATTGAGAAGCTTAAAGGAAGAATAAGGAGGTGTAAGAAAGATAATGACAGAATCATGCAGGCACATGAGAAACAAGCAAAGGTAAATGCAGTGATACTTCATAGTTTGTTAGATTTGCAGCGACAAGGACCACATCAGATCAGCTATGAGTAGGAAGACGGAACTAATGGGGCAAATGGTAGTAGGTCACATGGTGGTCACAAGTCAGATAGAGATGACACGGTTAGATATGGCATATTGTTTGATACTCTAGAGAGGAGGGGGGATAGACACATGTATTATTCTAGTTCTAATTCAAATAGGCACTATGATCGTCATCATTATCATTCTTACATGAGGAGTGATAGGGGATACATGCCAAATGAGTTTAAGATTGCAAATCCGCCTAATTTTGATAAAGAGATAAAGAAATCGCAAGATGCAAAGGCATGGTTGTGGTATGAAGAAGTTCTTCAGGTTGCATGATTATTTGGAGAACATGAAAGCAGAGTAGCTACATTCAGTCTCAAAGGTAAAGCAGACATTTGGTGGGAAGATGTAAAGAATGTCATAGGTATACATGAGGAGGATTTGACTTGGAATGAGTTTGAGTCGCTATTCAAAATGAATTACCTATCAGAGATACTTTGATGACAGGGCAAAGGAATTCTATGAATTAAAGATGAGATCTATTACAAATGATGAGTACACTAGCAAGTTCTTAGAGCTACTGAGATATGTGCCTTACCTCAAGGAGGAGGAGACCAAGATTCAAAGATTCACTAATGGGTTACCAATGGTATCCAAAGATAGGATTAACTTTGATGAGCCTAGATCATTGGAGGAGGCCATCCAAAAGCTAAAGCATTGCTATGAACAATCGAAGCGCAGATCTGAGCATTTAGCAGCAGCGTTGAGATTGTTGAGAGATCAGCAGTTGTATGCTAAGCTCAGCAAGTGTAGTCTCTTTCAGACTAAGGTACACTACTTGGGGCATGTTATCTCCAAAGAGGGAAGTGCAATATATCCAAAAAAGATAAGGGCCATCATGGAGTGGGTAGCTCCTAAGAATGTAAATGAGGTGAGATATTTCATGGGGTTGGCAGACTATTATAGGAGGTTCATCAGGAACTTCTCACAGATTTCTTATCCTATCACATCGTTGCAGAGAAAATGTAAGAAGTTTGAATGGACAAAGGAGTGTGAGACTAGTTTTGAGCAGCTTAAGCAATCGTTGACACATGCACCAGTGTTAGAGATTGCAAATCCGGTTAAAGAGTTTGTAGTATGCACAGATGCTTGTAAGAAGGGGCTTGATGGAGTTCTTATGCAAGATGGACAGGTGGTATGCTATGAGTCACAAAAGTTGAATGAGAACGAGCAGAACTACCCCACACATGATCTTGAGTTGGCAGCAATCATACATGCGTTGAAGATGTGGAGACACTATCTTCTAGGCAGGAGGTTTACATTGATAGGTGATCACAGTGGGTTGTGGTATTTATTTGACCAACCAAATCTGAATGGTAGGTAGTCTTGGTGGTTGGCTACGATCAGTGAGTTTGTTTTTGAGATCATGTACATCAAAGGAAAAGAGAACATAGTGGTAGATGCTCTTAGAAGGCAAATACAGGTAAATCACTTTGCAACCATGAGCTCCTATGGGACAGACTTATAGGATAGGATCTTGCAGGCAAGTCAGCAGGATGTCAGATATATGGAGATTATGCACAGGTTGCAGCAGAGTGCTGGTATAGGTACAAGTGATAGTGCATGTGTAGGTACATGTGTAAGTACATGTTATAGTACATGTGTAGGTACATGTACAGGTACAAGTAGTGGTAAAAGTATAGGTACAGGTGCAGGTGCACGGGATGTGGATTATTGTCTTACAACAGATGGATTGGTTAGGTTCAGAGACAGGGTATATGTGCCACACATTAGTGAACTTAAGAAGGTGATATTGAGGGAGTTTCATGCAAAACCATATTCAGGTCACTCGGGTTATTAGAAGACACTAATAGCAATGAAGAGATTTTATTATTGGTTGAACCTAAAGAGGGATGTAGCAGAGCTTGTGGCTAGGTGTTTTGATTTTCATTGTGTGAAGGAAAAATGTAAACATCTAGGTGGACTGCTACAGCCGATTGCGATTCCAGGGTGGAAATGGGAGGTCATTTCCATGGACTTCATATGTTTGTCGAGGATAGTCAGACAACACAATTACATCATGGTTGTTGTGGATAGGATGACAAAGGTTGTGCACTTCATTCCAGTGAATTCTACATTCTCAGTGAGGGATGTAGCACAAGTATTCATTAGAGATGTGGTTAGATTGCATGGTGTTCTGAAGAAGAATGTGTCAGATAGGGATGCAAAGTTCACTTCCAAGTTTTGAAAAGAGTTATTTGCAAGTTTGGGCATAGAGTTCGCCTTCGGTACAACTTATCATCCGCAAAAAGATAGACAGACAAAGAGAGTAAACAAGATATTGGAGGACATGTTGAGGCTGTATGTGATGGATCAGTAGCGAAAGTGGGAAGAATATCTTCCCTGGGTTGAGTTCGCATACAACAATCATTATCAGGAGTCATTGAGGATAAGTCACTTGAGGCATTGTATGGACAGAGTTGTGATAATCCCATCAGTTGGAGTGATCCAGTGAACGGTGTACTTATTGGACGAGATAAGTTGGCAAACATGGAACAAAAAATGCAAGTAATCAAGAAGAATCTAAAGGCAGTACAGGGTAGTTGAAAGATTTATACATATCGGAACAGGTTGTTTAAGGAGTTCCAAGTTGGGGAATAGGTGTATTTTCACATCAAACCAAAGAAAAGCTCCTTGCGGATTGGATCATGTGCCAAGATGGCACCACAGTTTTGTGGACCCTTCAGTATTGTTGAGAGGATTGGGCCAGTAGCCTATCGAATTGCACTACCTCTGACAGTTAAAGTCCATGATGTTTTCCATGTGTTATTGCTTAAGAAGTATGTTAAAGATGTTGATGATTTGATTGATTGATCTGTATTGCAGGTGGAACCATATGGAGAATTCCATTCGAAACTTGAATGTATATTGCAAAAAAATGTGCTCATGCTCTGGAACTGAGCAATCGAGCAGGTTAAGGTGAAATGGAAACACTTTGTGCCTAATGAAGCTACATGGGAGATGGCGAATCAGATGCAGGCTATGTATCCTTGTTTTCCTGTTGAGGTATGCAATTTTGGTATGATGTTTTGGTACATGTTTTGGTGATGTTTGGTAAATGTACATATGCATGTGGATGTAAATATCGTCATGGGATATGTTATAAAGCTCCAATAAGCGGTATGGGTGTCATGTCATTATGATGTTATGATGTTATGATGTTATGATGTTATGATGTTATGCTGTTATGTTTTCATGTTGGTTTGTTTCTCAGCAGGTTGATCATTGTGAATATTGCATTGAGCTAAGTTATAAAGCTCCATTAGCAGTATATTTTGCTTACAGCAGTTTTGTGGTTATAGGTGTTGTTGAACACCGAGGACGGTGTTCCCCCAAGGGGCAGGGTTGTGTAATAGCCCTAGTGAAAATTTCGTGTAATAAAAGTTAATAAAGGCAAAAATAATAACCACAGTTGATGGGACACTTATTCCAAATTGAATGTTGGGCAAGACATCCTAGTGTGGGTGTTCATTTGGTT